>OY756939.1:2852500-3010000 GCA_963580275.1 Crataegus laevigata
TGGATAATTATTCTCTTTATCCTGGCTTCCCCAATAGAAGCTGTTGGATCTAACTCTGAAATTTCGCGGCATATCAACTTCACCTTGTGAAAGTACTGGGCAATCGTCATGTCGCGTTGCGCCATCGATAGCAGCTCGTTCTCGAGAAGTTGCAGTCTTGCATCATTCTTCTTTGAAAAGAGTGTAGCAAAAGTGTCCCATGCTTCCTTCGGTGCTTTGGCATCCCGGATGTGCTCCAACATTTCTTCTTCAATTGTGGTCTTTAAAGCAAACATTGCTTTGCCTGCTTTAATTTTCCACTTTCGCAAGACGCCATTGGCATCTTCTGTCGTCGGTTGTGTAACTTCACCACCATCGACAACCTCCCAAAGGTCCTGACCTTGTAAGTAAGACTCCATACATGTTGCCCACATGTTGTAGTTTTTGTTGTTGAGCTTCTTGATTCCTCCAACTACTTGAAGGTCACCCATCGTGCCGGCAAGACTTTGACTATACCGATCAAGCTTGACTAACAAACTTGCAGAGTACCAAACTCCTCACGACTCAAGATAGCTCCACCAAGAACGATCCCTGACCGACTTGGCTCTGATACCAATTGTTGAACAAAAAGAGTATCCAAGATAACTCTAATTATTCCAAGAAGAAGAAAATAAAGCACACTCTAAAGAAAGCTCACAAAAACACTAATTAGCAAAGCTTTTCTTATTTAGCACTTAGCTTTGTTTTTTTTTTTGGATGAATTACAAGGCTAGGGGACTTGGGTATTTATAGCAAACCAAATGGAAACTATACCACACATTTTAATTAAACTAAGATTATTTACTACCACACAAAACACATTAATTGCACCTATTTGTTTTCACACACAACCTAACTTGCCTAACTTTGCTTTGTTTTCACACACAACCTAACTTTGCAATTGTAAGCACTTACATCATCAAACTAGATATGGACTTGGACTTTAGATTGGGTTGTGGATTACTTATTGTTTTGGGCTTGACATTGATTTTCAACAAGTGGCCACAGCTATGATTGGAAGTCGGACTTTCTATTTCGGCTAGAAGGATTGCTATGCCTTGTCATCGGGAAGGAGAACATTTTACATTCAAGATTACTGTGGTCGCCATCGGGAAGTAGAACTGCTTTAGATTGCTGTTCCACCTTGTAATTGCTGTGTTTTCAGCTGTGGAAGTGTAAATTATGTGATGAAGATTTCATTGCCCAGGTGTAAAATTGTAATTGTACATATGATGTTCTGCTGGGGTTTCTTAGATTGATCCCCGTTCTCTAGATTTGCTTCTTGTAATGTTGTTCAGGTTTGGAAATGTTTAATACAAGCGACATTGAGAAGAGCAAATTGAACGGTGAATGGACGAATGCTCTTGATCAATGGAGTGACGCTTCTGCTCTTAAAGGAGAGTTATGTGGTGTGCATGTAATAAGAGTTAATGTTAATTTAGATGAAATCTATAGAAAACTAATGGCAGGAGAAAAATCGAAAACTAAGTGAAAGTTCTGAAAGACATCGACAGTTTACTGCAAAACCATATATAATCATAATAATACCAGCATGTGGTACACTACCCATTTTGTCCTTTACTAAATTCTCCCTTTTTTTAAAAACTTTTTATTCTTAAAAAATAGAGTAGCTGATGATTTCGAGACGGCTATCTATCTTTCTGTGGTCGAGAAGACTTATAGAGACATTTCAGCTTCTCATTCACCACCATCGTGCTTTTCACCAGACAAAAATCAAATTCAGGATGTACCTTGTAGAATACGGCCCATTTTTACCCCGTTGAAATTCTGAATTCAATCCAAATAAATTAGAAATTAGTCCTCTATTAATGGCCACTAAAGTCGTACTACAAAATTTCCAGAATCTAAAAGCTGAGCTACAAAAGTGCTTCTGGTTTGGACATGGACAGACATTCGTGGACCAAATTGAAATGTTCCCAGCAGCAGAATTTCTTCAACTCCGGAACTATCGTTAATGGGGTTGTCTCTGTTTGCCATGCCACCCAAACAACTATTTTTTTCAGGTTTGTTTGCATACCAGATTCCGACGTACCGGGAACTACTGGAGTTGTCGGCCAGAAGAATCCCAATTAATACAGAAGCTTTTTTTTTTTTTTTGGTGATAAAACCTCACATTGGTCTGACTGTACAGGTGGGTGGTAACTAATAAGTTAAAAACAATATCGATGTTGTTGGAAGTGAAACTTTGGCTCGTCTTTGTAATAATTTGACATGATATCAGAGCTAGTGAACAAGATTGTACTGTCACATGCTGGGTGGATTCTAACTAATACCATGACATTTTGTAATAAAACCTCATATCTATCGGACTGTGTAGGTGGTAAGAACATCTCCAGTGAGGGGCTCTATATGGGGCTGGAAAAATAGTAGATATAGTCCATTTTAGAGTTATGAGGAATCTTTGAAGCTCTATAAAATAATCTCTTCAAATGAGGCGTTATTTATTTTCAGACTCTATATGAGACTATATATATTTATTTATGTAGTAATTTGATTATGTAACAAATTTTGTTTTGTAATAACTTTTTTTTAAGTTGATTTTTGGGAATGCTCTAACTAAATTAAAAATAATATCGGTATTATTAGATGTAAAACTTTGACCTTCATAAGACGGAAGAATTGTCGCTGATGTTTATGTTTTTCTGTTGGAATTATTGCTGCTTGTTTGAAGAGTTTACCCGGCGCCTGGCAAGCATGACTCAAACCAAGGAGACTTTGCATGTTGACAGTCAAATCAGTTTCGTCAAAGAATAATATGTTGGAAACCGGATGCTCACTTGATTTTTTTGTGAGGATCTCGAGAATTTGTCAATCGTGTCTGTTAATCGTATATCGTACGGTCAGAAATTATTTTAAATATTTTTATTTAAAATTAAACACAAACAGTATTTGACAAAAATTGACCGCACGACGTACGATGAATGAACACGATTCACAAATCATCAGGATTTTCACTAAAAGGATCCGGAGAGGATCTGTTGGAGTTTTATGCCTCAATTATCCCACATCGGAGAACACAAGGTCTCCAATAGGTGTAATTTTAATTAGTATATTAACTGATTTTAGTTTCAGATTAAGTTTTTAATTAATATTAAAAACGTTTTGATTAGGAGACATAACTGTTGGAAAGAGCTCTGTATTATGAGATACATCCAAGACATATTTGAAAGTGTATAAAATAGCCTATATAACTGAAGTCTCATTTCAACGTATATGATTCAGTTTCCGAAGGACCATGTTTTATCACAGACAACATCAGAATTTAATTATCGACCTTCGAATTTAGTTATTGTCACGTCGTTGATAGAACGCGATCCTTCGGAAACTGATGGAACAGCAGCATTGCTGCATGAATTTTTTCTCAAGGCAAATGCGGGCTGCTGAGGAGATGGAGCAGATGTTTCGCCGCTCAATATAAAAACAACTGCTGACATGGACGGTTTGTTCTTCGGCTCTTCTTCGACACACAAGAGCCCGACTTGAATGCATCTCATGGCTTCGTCGGGTGCGTATGACTCCAGTGACGAATCCACAATTTCTAAGGCTCTGTCTTCACTCCACAACTGCCAAACCTGTAGTTGACAGTTCATTTTAAACATGTATGGGATGAGTAAATAAAAAGGGTTAGTTGTTTGCAAAATTTGTGTTACTCACATGTCCTATTAAGTTTACGAAATGATCCTCTTGATAGAAACTGTTGATTTTCTTGCCGCTTACAATCTCCAATAATATGACCCCAAAACTAAAAACATCCGATTTGGCTGAAAATCTCCCAAACACTACATACTCCGGTGACATATAGCCACTGTATTATGCATACGAAGAAAATAAAATGTTACAGCCAAAGAATAGTAAGAGATGAAAGAGTTAATGTAAGGTGAGTTTATAGCGATTCTTACTATGTTCCGACAACTCTATTGGTCGTAAACTGGAGTTGGTCCCCATGGAAGATTCTTGCCATGCCAAAATCTGAGATTTTTGGGTTCATGTCAGCGTCTAGAAGGACATTGCTGGTTTTTAGATCCCTGTGAATAATCCTTAGTCTTGAGTCCTGGTGAAGATACAGAACCCCACGAGCAACCCCATTGATGATTTCGAATCGCTTTTGCCAACCCAGCAAGGACTTTTTTGTGGGATCTGCATCAAGATATTTGGCTTTAATGTGCAGATAAATGTCACATATTCAACTAAGATATGCTTCATAGTTTGAGAAATGGCGTGAACAAATGAATCTTTCCTCTATAGACATACCGAAAAGAAAGTAGTCCAAGCTTTTGTTCGGCAAGTATTCCAGGACTAACATCCTTTCTTCCCCCTTTATGCAACAGCCTAAAAGTTTCACGAGATTTCTGTGTTGAAGTCTCGCTATCAGCGCAACTTCATTTTTGAATTCTTCAACTCCTTGTACTGAAGTTCTAGATAATCTTTTTACAGCAATATTCTGATTATTTCGTAACACACCCTGAAGTTTTTATTCAGTTTTATCATTAAGCTTCCACATAATCATCACTTATTTTATCCAGCCATTATGCTGTGACTATTCTTTAACAATGAAATTTGTAACTTTTCGAAAGTGGGACTAACCTTATAAACAGTGCCAAAACCACCTTGGCCAAGTTTTTGGACGGGAGAGAAGTTGTTCGTAGCTGCAATTATCGTTCTCAGATGGAAAAATTGCAATTCGGGATGTCTCCTAGTTTCTTCAATTTCAACTGCTAACAATAAAAGAAATCATTGTCTGCATTTTCTTCTCACTGTTCTATTTTCATTGACAAACAATATAGAAATATAAGTTTTACATCGAGCTCGTGCATATGGATTCTATCTAATTGCAGTGCTTCGATGTGATTTACAAACTGCACAAGCATTACAAGTGGAGTGCTTTTATTTGATGAAACTGTTCGAGAATTCAAAATAGTTGATGACTACTTACTTTTTGTCTTCCTCTTTTTCTTAATCCTCCAACAGGCCAACGCAACGATCAGTACCAATGCTAGAAGAACAGACAACATCAGAATAGCCAGCATACCCCTCCTTTTAAGAAAACCTTTCGAGTTTTTGGAATTTTCAGCTACACATAAAAGTGGGATAAAGGATTAAAAAATAACAAAACCAATAGTACATTAAGTTCCACAAATTCCAAAAATTTATAATGCAACTTTTCCATGGCAAGAAGTGGTACCTATTTCGATTTTGTCCACACGTACATGTAGATCTCTCCCTGACTCTGTGTGCACCACAATGTCCAGCAACTTACCATACCATGTCAAGCAATCAATGCGCCCTTCATATTCTTTGACCGTATATGCAGTGCAAGAACAATTGCTTAAGCACATCTGCTTACACTCTTTGACGCTAATAACTTTTTCCAGCCGTGCTGCTTTCGTTGTGTCTGGATCTTTAACTCGCGGCACTTTCGTGAACCCTTCTCCGTTCCTACACTTTGATACCGCAACTCGTTTACTAACACACCCGTCCGAACCATTTCTCGTCTTCCAATCATTGACAGACTTCGGTTCATACCCTGGCAGACACTCACACTCAAACATATTGAGATAGTCAGGGTTACATTTGCTGTTGGCACCGCACTGTCCATACCGGTCACACCGATTATTTGGCACAGACCATTGTTCATTCCATTCTCTATCCTCATTGTTCCACCTCAGTTGTTGCAATAGCCCAGAATCCTTCAACACCACCCTTATTGAAGTGCTATCGTTTTTAATAATGTAATACATTTCGTCCTGATTACTGACAAAAGAAGAGGGGTTCGCTGGATCAGATAGCCCCGGGTCCACTGGATAAGCTCGCCAATGCGGAGTCAAACCTTTATAAACAAAAAATTCGGGGGTGGCAGTCTGATTGGAATAGAGCCTATCGGTGTATTCCCCAGTTCCAGGGTCATCTTGTGACTTCCAAGATTTTAAGACCCATTCTATCCCCAATTTCCAATTCACGCCTAGTTTCATACCCGGAAGGAGAGTATCTGTAGGATAATCAAAACTCTGCCACATAAAATTTTTGCTTTTATTATCCCCGAAAAGAACTAAATTTCCAGAATCTAAAAGCTGAGCCCTGCAACTAGTGCTCGCAGTTTGAACCGTCACATTTGCAGACCACACAGGAATGTTCTGCATATTGTTAGAATAAAGAAGCAGTCTCCCATACCTGTCTATAGTAAGGATACCAGAGGTACCATTGATGGGGTCGTTTCTGTTTGCTACCCAAATCACTGCCTTCTGATCTTTTTGAGCATACCAAATTCCGACGTACCTGGAGCTGGAGTTTCCGGGGCTGAAGAATCCTAATGCGAAGATGTTTTCTTTGGACACCAGAAGATCACCATCCTTTACATGTTGGTCCATTTCTATGGTGTCAATGGATGTGCAAAATGGGAAGAGGAGGGACACAACAAGCAAAGCTTTCAATAACATTTCTTGGCAGATGCATGTATCAAACCCTTGGCACAATCACAGCAGCAGCGAGGGCAATAGAGAATTAGACGATCAGAGGCCCAAGCCATCGGACTACCAAAGAATCCCACCCACCCTCAGCCAACGAATTTGACCGCACTTGTTTTTCGTGAATGATGGTGTTGACAGCTCTCCTGCTTCTTTGAATTTTACCCAGCATGTGCTACTTTTGGTCAATCGGTAATTGGAAGACGAAAACCACATTACTAGTCAGCATTCTGGGATCCACTCAAGTCTTGTTGAATTGTCTTGGTCTGACTAACTCGGTGACAGTTCTTTAATTGCCTATTTTTACTTGCATTTTGATGACTGATTGATAAGTGATTTCCCGCATTCTTGTTTTCCAACTGTTGGAACCCCATTTGTCCCACATCGTACAGAGGGAGAAGAGAAGAGTGCTTTAAATAGATATTCCCTCTCCAACTAACATTGAGGTTTTTGGTGATAAAACTCCACACCTGAAGATTGTGCAGGTGGTTAAGTGGGGATAAAATTAATGTTGTTGGAGTGGGTTTTTTGGTCCGTCGACCTGAAATTTTTTTAGTTTTCACGTAAAATGAGGTCTCACTTGCGGGGAAGTGTTGGAACCCCATTTGTCCCACACTGGACAGAGGGAGAAAAGAGGAGTACTTTAAATAGATTTTACCCCTCTTTAACTAATGCAGGAGATGTTTCACCACACTCAACCTCAACAAAAAAACAAAGGCTGACATGGTTGGTCGGTCCTTCAAATCTTCTTCCACGCACAAGAGCCCAACTTGGATGCGTTGCATTGCTCATCCGACTGGAAGGACTCTACCGATGAATCCACAATTTTTAATGCTCTGTCTTCACTCCAGAGCTACCAAACCTGCAGTTTAACGGTGTCATTTTAAACAGGGAATGGATAAGTAGAAAGGGTAGATTTTTAGCAGAATTTGTGTTACTTACATGTCCTATCAAGTTTATGGAATGATCACCTTGATAAACACCGTTCTTTTTCTTGCCACTTTACAATCTCAAATAATATGATCCCCAAACTAAAGACACCCCATTTCATTGAAAATCTCCCATACATTGCGTACTCTGACATATCCACTGCATATGAACAAAAGAAAATGTTGAAGCTCAAAAATAGTACAAGGGATGTGAAAAGTGAATATATGGTGATTTATTTCATCAATGTGCTGAGTGCTAGTATGTTTCTTACTATGTTTCCAACATCTCTGTTGGTCTTATGCTGCACTTGATCCCATTGAAAATTCTCGCCATAAAGAAATATGAAATTTTTGGGTTCATCTCAGCATCTAGAATAACATTGCTGGTTTTAGATCCCTGATCCCTATGAATAATTTTAAGTCTCGAGTCCTGATGAAGATACACAATTCCACAAGCAACCCCGTTGATGATTCCAAAGCGTTTTTTCCAATCCAACAAGGACCTTTTTCTGTGATCTGCATCGACAGGTTTGGTTTTTGTGTAATCATATGTAGTATATTTTAACATAAAACTTCAAATATATGCTTCAGACTTTAGACATACCAAAAAGAAATGAGTCCAAGCTCTTGTTCGGCAAGTGTTGGAGGACTAACACACTTTCTTACCCCCTTACACAACTGCCTAAAATTTTGGTTCATATCCTTGTAGGCATTCACACGCAAACATACTAATATTGTCACGGCTACATCTGCTGTTAGCACCACACTGTCCATACTTGTCACACGGGTTTTATGGCAGCTCCCAGGGTTCCTTCCATTTATCACCACCGTCATTCCATCTCATTTGTTGATATAAACCGTACTCCCTCAACACAGTTCTTATTACTTCTCCACGCTATTGCTCACGTAGTTAGGCCGTGGCCCGGGATCAGATCTCCAATGCTTAGTTAAACCTTGTACAAACATACTGTCGAATGGCGGTCTGCTTTGACGAAAGCCGAAAACTGTAGTCCCCGGTTGAAGGGTAATCTTATGATTTCCAAGATGTTAAGATCCATTCCGACCTTTTTTTCCAGTTCAACCCAACTTTCATTCCTGGAAGTAAAGTGTCAATTGGATAATCAACACTCTGCCATATAAAGCTTTCACTTCTGTTGTCCTGGAAATGAACTAAGTTTCCTTAATCTAAAAGCTAGAGAAATTTTTTTTTTGACGGGAACACGGATGGTACACCACGTGTTTTTATGTATGTGGTGAAATTTTTTATTTTTTAAGTTATTAACTTTTTAACACATATATTACATCATTTGTATAGTGACACGTAAACACCTCGCGTGCCGATCACACTGAAAAATTTCTCTCCAAGTTTCCGGCACTCAACGTTGTATATGTACCGAGCCAATAAAAACAAAACACGCGGCTTTCTTGTTTTAAAGTTTAATTGCTTCCTAAATATTCTGAAACGGTGGGCCCATAAACATTAAAAAAATAAAAAATAAAAACTATGTCATTTGCTTTCGCTGCCGGTGATAGCTTTTGAATTTCCGTCTTCGTCTTTATGGTGTGAAAGAGGGAAAAAAAGGGATCTGCGAAATTGCTCTGCGATGGCTCCTCTCCATCTTTAAATATTCAGTTCTCTATGGCTTTTTTTGTGTAATTTTTTATTCTCATACGGGTATTCCTGGTTTTTTTTTTTTTTTCTGGATTGAGGAGGTAGATGCATGGCGGTGTGGTACTGATTGTTCAAGAATATGAATTTTACTCTTTAATTTCTCCGATTTCAGTTTCACCGATTTTCTTTCATCTCCCTTTCTTGTTTATCTTGTCCCTTGTGCTTTATGTAAAAGCATCATTCAGATCCACGCACAAAATCTTGATTTGAATTTGGGATGCTCTTGACTAAAACTTGGTGGATTTAAGAATTAATTGGGTTTCAATCTTAAACTAAACCAGTAACAATTGTTCTTAAACCGCAATACTTCATTGATGTCTCCTTAGGATTTTGGATGGTATGAAACGCCATTGGAGCGAAGGACAAGAACCAGAGACGGCAGCGGAAGCTAACATTTGACGGAGACTTTTTTGGTCGCCAACCGCTTCAGATTTTTTAATAATAAAATTTAAGAGTAAAATGTCGATTTGCCTCCTGAACTATCACTTAACTTTTAATTTGCTCCTAAATTTTTTAATTGAAAAATTAAAGACTTAAACTAATATTGCTCCCTTGTGGCCAAAATGTTGCAGTTTCAAATCGTAAAAACAACCACTTTGTAAAACTGGTAAAGTTGCGTGCAATAGATATTCTCTCCACCCTCACAAAGCGAGAAAGCGGTTGCCCTTTTTATCAAGTTACAATTTCAAATTAAATACGAAACTTACGAAGAATGAGCTAAGAGTGTTGATTTATAATATAATTAAATTAATTAATCAAACTTTGGATGCCATCCTATTCCTATCATCAGTGACTGAAAGCCATTAAAACAAATATTTAAGCCATAATATTTCTTTTAATATGACTGGTTGGACTTTGACAAGCCTCCTAATTATTGGGAAATTTAGACTTTGGGACACGTTTTACATGAGATTTGATTTGGATACACTGATAACATAAATAATTTTGAGTAATGCCATTTTTGTACAACATTTTCATACCATCTAAGGTGGTACTTAACGTGGATAGTCACATTATTTGAAATAATCAGATTTTTAAATTTAATTCATTATTTAATAAACTAATAATTAAGAAAAACTAGTTAATTAAATTATTATTGTTGTATACGAAAAGTCTTTCTTCTTTCTTTCCTTGGGTTTTGCAAAAAAATTTAAATGATGTGTTTGTCTACATCAAATGTCACCTAAAATGATATAAAAACATGATATGAATAACATTATTAAATACTTTTATGCATACCGCTTTCCCTCGATCTATACCATACTCTATTCTCGTCAGACGATCGCTAACGGAGCCCTGTGCTACATCGCAAGCACGTTGGGTACGTAGATCATTGTAACCGTATACATATATGGGTACGGAGGCGGCTGAGAAGTCACTGAATCGGAGATAGAAGATGGCGAAAAGGACTCGGCGGTGTGCGAAGACGGTAGCTGTGAAGAAAGGTCCATGGAGTCCTGAGGAGGATCAAAAGTTGGTAGCTTACATTCAGAGATATGGAATTTGGAATTGGAGTCAGATGCCTAAACCAGCTGGTAGGAAGCATATTTGAAGTTTCTTTTTCTTTCTAGTCTATATTACACGTATTTGAGCAAAATTTTCGTTGATCATTTTGGTACTCGGCTCATTTGGGATTGCTTTTGGAAGGGTACAAAGCGCTTTCAGACAATCACAAGCGTTTTTAACGAATGACCTTTCTTCTTCTGCATTTGCTTTAGGTCTGTCTAGGTCCGGGAAGAGTTGTAGACTTCGTTGGGTGAATTACTTGAGGCCGGATATTAAGCGTGGACACTTCAGCAAAGACGAAGAGGAAACCATACTCGAGTTGCATCAAGTAATAGGAAACCGGTAAGGACTTAAATCTAACTAACATGAAGGAAAACATAATGGTTATCAAACGGGCCTAAGCATAATTCAGAGTTTAAAAAGGACTAGAAATCAATGTTACAAGTAACTTTTCTGCAGCTTCATAATAAACTGACAAGTTTCTTAAAACATTTTCTGTTTCGTTCTATTTGTAGATGGTCTGCTATTGCAGCAAGACTTCCAGGAAGAACAGACAATGAGATTAAGAATCACTGGAACACCCACATGAAAAAACGCTTCAAGGTGGCGATTGAATCAGTACACGAAGAAGCAAAAGGGTTCGGCGTCAAAGAAGCCAGCAAGAACAAGTTATCTGAAACTAAACATCTCTTTCTTGTTGATGAAGCTACAAAGGCATCATCGTCAAAGATGGAGACAACTTCTTCAACTTCAGCTTCATCAAGATTATTCTGTCCCGTTAGGGAATTCGATGATCGAAAAGGCCAGGTTGCAGAGCAAAGTATATGTGCATCTGGTGTCACATTTGGTGAGCTTCAAAGTTTGGATTCTCAGGTGTGGCAGCAAGAGCCTATTTTTCCATGTGATTCCTACATTAATCATGCCACCAGTGATTACTGGGTCAGTTTAATCAATAAAACAGGATGAATTAGATTAATTAAAAGTGTTTAAAGTTTGAATTAATGAGAATTGTAATGCCTTTGGCATTTGGATACTTCAGTACTACTGTCAACCATTTGTTATTCTGCTCTGTATATGTGCATGAATAAAAGATAAATCATCATCAAGTTTGAATTCCTCTTTTCGTAGTTTAGATTAGATTAATTAGAATATTGCTTAAGAAAGAGATACATTACAAAGCTTCAGTTTGTGTTAATGTAGCCCAGCAAGGAAGAGGACAAAAAAAAAGCCAAAAACGTTAGAATTTGCTTTCATTGAGAGTTGAACTCAAGACCTCCCGCTTACTAAACGGGTGCTCTAACCAACTGAGCTATGAAAGCATCGTCGGTAAACAGGCACGGGAGTTTAATATTTGAATGTAATTCCTCAAAGATTATGAGTCAGTGACACTATACACTGTCGGATCACTTGCTCTTCAACCTTCCTCCCGGTCTATGCCATCTGCGTCCTCCTCCGCTGTAGCATCGGCTTCGACATCACCTGTATATATAATTATGCATGAAGAACACAAGTTCAATGAACACCATATCTGATACACCATACGTGTTTTTCTGATTGTTCATACTAACTGAACTAAAGGAGTAAGACAATTCAAATTAAAGATCAAAATGGAACAATATTTACCTGTAATTGGAGCCTCTCCCAGTCTACATTATCTTTCTTCTTCTTTTTTTTTTGAGTACTTAACATCATAAGTTCAATCATCCACAACAAAATGTCAAAGTACAAATTGGAACACCTCGAATTAGTTCCCATAGCTCACCATAAGCCAAAATCAGCGTAGTCTGAAGCTACTTAAAACTAAGTAGAGTTTCACTTGGTCTTTGAAGCTTGTTTTTCCTTTGCCTTCTGGATCTTCAACACCTTTTTCACAATCTTCTGTTCCTCCACCAGAAAGGCCCTGATGGTCCTTTCTTTGACAGCACCTCCAGACAATACACCTCCATAAGCTCGGTTAACAGTCCTCCGATTCCTAGATAATCTGGTCCTCTTATACTCAGTAGGCCTCAAGTGAGGAATCCCTTGAATCCTCTTGCCCGTAACAGGGCACTTGGGCCCACTTGCCCTCTTCTTAGTGGTCTGATACACTAGCTTCCCTCCAGGGGTTTTGACGATCCTGTGCTGGGTGCGATATGTGAGACGCTGCACCATTTTTGCAATCGAGTTTCAGCTGTCACTCGGTCTCATCTGCCTCTTCTTTCTCATTACTTTCAGCATTAAACTTTGTGTCCTCTGAGAACTCTGGAGCTGCTGCAGTGCTGCCACTGCCATCCATCTTCGCCTCCATGTTTTGAAGGACTTCATCTCGAGAAGCAAAAGCCCAACAAAAAATGATTAGACACACTCCAGAGTTCGGACCAGAAACGAAAAAGCAAAAGCCCAACGAAAAATGAAAAAAAAAAAAAATCATACATGTTGCTTTCATTGAGAGTTGAACTCAAGACCTCCCGCTTACTAAACGGGTGCTCTAACCAACTGAGCTATGAAAGCTTTGTTGATGGGTTGCTGTTCGTTTTTTATTTGTTTGTAACTTTCTGGGCTGGTCAGACCACCCAACATAACAACGTATCTTTCAAAAATGTCTGCAAATCCGACGAAAACATGACCCGTCTCTTATCTGGGATCATCACTGGAATCCCACCATTCCCAAAAAAAGGACTTGCATTTCGGAAACAAACAAGCTATTTTACTAAAAGCAAAAAGCCTGGCTTTCAAGGATTTTGCTGGTTCTCTATACCACAGGCAACAGTTTTCGTTCCTTGTGTTTTCCGACGTTTCCTGCAAATGGGGCCCCGAAAGGAAGAACCTTTTTGCACATTAATGGCGGATGTGAGATGGGTTCGTGTACCCACCTCCTTTCCATTAGAGGAATCAGCAGAGAGAGAGAGAGATTGTGTTTGGATACAGACACAACTGCAGAATGCTTTCGATGTGGCAATGGCATCCAATTCTCAAGGGGTTTGAAGCAAGGCGGATACTTTCAGTGCATTGTCATATTTATTTTCAAAAGAAAAAGAAAAAAGAGAAAGCAAGGCTGTGAAAGTGTTAAATTACAGAATATAATCTTCCTTCTTTTGTTGGAGTTCTTGCTGTTATTCCTTTCTTGCGGGATTTCTCGATTTTCAATTCCAGTTTTCTTATTCTTTTCCTTCTGGATTTTGTAGTTAATCTTAATTCATTCCTGTTTTCTTAAGGTTTGACATTAGTAATTAGTTGCAGATTAGTCAGTTAATAGCCAAAGGTTATGCATTTAGGTGACAATTACCCTTAAAATCTTCCACCAGAAAAAAGTTGATTCTGATTTTCTAATTTTACTTTGACAGCTCTACTGGGCTACCACCATGTTTCCCCAGCTTGTTTGGAGTGTTTCTTTTCTCATGCTGGGCTGCTACTGCTAGTATAATTTAAGGCTTCAATGGAGCTATAGTATCAAGCAAGACATTTCAGTTGATTCCTAGCAGTTAGCATGGCTGAGAAGTGAGAAGTATCATATCAGTAGTACTAGACCAACAGGAAAACTAAGCAGACTTTCCGCTTCAAGTCCACAAAAAATCCTCCAGGTTTTTCTCTATTCTTGTTTATCTTCGATTTCGGCTTCTTGCTTGTGTTGGTTCGGCTGTTAATTTGGATTTTGCTGCCTTTGTTGCCAAATCGCAGTATTGTTGGGTGTAGTTAATGACAACTTGAACACATTACATATTAGGCTGATCTACTTTCTACTGCAAACACCCTGTCATGCATGTTGGTCTCTCACTGTGTAATGTCGCACGTGAGGGGTTATGTCTTGTTTTCGCCTGCTCATTGATAACTTGATTATTTTTAGATAATAGTAGTCCTATCGAAACCAAGGAACTGGAACATAGGCTGCCTGCTACCACACCAAAATAGCTGAAATTAATATCCATAACTGAAAATCTTATATAAGTTTGTGTACGAATGCATTTCAGTTCCATTTTTCCTTGTTATAACTTATAATTGGAGGAGTTGCTATGTGTATCCGAAACGCCCCCATGTACATATTCATTTTCAGATCACCCCGTTTTCGGATGTGTCAAAGATTTTCTTCCTCCTTGTGCTTAATTAATTTTGCAGAAGGTTTGAAATTGCTCATTTTCAGTGGCTTGCAAAAAAAGGGAGCAAGTTGAAGAGAGCCAGCTGGGATATGGCTTCCTCCATCAATCCTATTCCTATCTCCTTCAGGAAGCTATGGGAAAGGTGGAATCTACGGGGCTTTATCATCTTAAGCCTAACATTGCAGACCATTTTAATTCTTTGTGCACCCTTCAGAAAGCGAACGCCCAACTTGTTTTTAATCTTCCTAGTCTGGTCATCTTACTTGCTCGCTGACTGGGCTGCTAGCTTTGCAGTCGGGTTAATCTCAAACAGCCAAGGTGACGCTAAAGGTTCGGGAGATAGCAACGAGGATCTCTTGGCATTTTGGGCTCCATTTCTTTTGTTACACCTTGGAGGTCCAGACACCATTACTGCATTTGCTCTTGAAGATAACACGCTGTGGCTGAGGCATTGTTTTGGCCTTGTATTCCAAGTTTTAGCTGCAGTGTATGTCTTCATTCAATCGTTTCCCACCAACAAGCTCTGGCACTCTACCGTCCTCCTGTTTCTTGCAGGAACCATTAAGTATGCTGAGCGCACACGTGCTTTGTATCGTGCAAGCTTGGATAATTTCAAGGAATCCATGCTTAAAAAGCCTGATCCTGGACCAAATTATGCAAAGCTAATGGAGGAGTACTCCTCAAAAAAAAAAGCCGAACTTCCAACTCGGATAGAACTCACAGCAGAACGTAGCAAAGAATCCAGGACGGTAACATATGTTGCAGAACCAGGTGATATGGATGATGATATTGCAGTGGTGCGACATGCTTATCACTTCTATGAAATCTTCAGGGGTCTTATTGTGGATCTCATTTTTAGCTTCCATGAACGCTTCGAGAGTCGTGCATTTTTCCATGAAAGATCCGCAGAAGAAACTTTTAGATTGATTGCAATTGAGCTCAACTTTATGTATGAAGCTCTCTTCACCAAGGCTGTTGTGATGCATTCTAAGCTAGGATGCCTTTTCCGGGCTATATCCTTCACTGCGGTTTTCATAGCCCTTGTTTTCTTCTATAAACTAGAGGTCAAGGCTTTCCACAAGGTCGATGTTGGAATCACCTATACCCTGCTTTATGGTGCCCTAGGCCTGGATTCAATAGCCATTTTCTTGGTTATTTTCTCTGACTGGACTGTCACTGCTATGCACAAGTCTTGGCAAAGATCTTGGGTTGCCCCCATTGCCACCATGACACTTGGAAAGTACCTCAGTTTGAAGAGACCAAGGTGCTCTACGAAGTCAACAACTTGCTTGGAGTGGTGTAGACAAATTCTATTTCGAAGGTGGTGCGAATCCATCTCTGCATTCAACCTCATTCACTACTCCCTCATGGAGCACCGGAAACTGTCCCCTAAGATTCTTGACTATCTTGGCATTGGTTACCTTGAAATCATCAACCTCTTTGGCCTCAAGGATCTTCGAGATAAGATCAAATATCGGACAAGTACGCCACTCACTGAAGACTTATGGAAATTCATTTTTGATGAATTGAAAGCTAAATCTGTGCTCGCAGATGATCCCGAAACTGCCAAGAGAATAGCTAAAGCCAGAGGTGATTGGATTCTCCAAGATAGCGAGTGGAATAACGACCAACATGCTACCTTGCTGTCTTACGTTGTTGATGTTGATTATGACCAGAGCATCCTACTGTGGCACATTGCCACTGAATTATGCTATAAAATGGAGAATGAAACTTCTGGCGGCGAATCCAGGAAGAATGAAAATGAAACTTCTGGCGGCGAATCCAGTAAGAATGAAACTTCTGGCGGTGAATCCAGTGAGAATGAAATTCCTCACCACGAAATCAGCAAGACCCTGTCGGATTATATGTTGTATCTTTTAATTATGCAGCCTAGTTTGACTTCGTCTGTAGCAGGAATCGGACAAATAAGATTCCGGGACACATGCGAAGAAGCGAAAAAATTCTTTAGCAGAAGGGATCTGCAAGGAGACAAACACCAAACTGCCTGCGACAGAATCCTTGAGGTAAACACAGCTGTTGAACCTGCTGCTGTCAAAGGGGATAGAAGTAAATCCGTGTTGTTTGATGCGTGTATTTTAGCAAAGGAGTTGAAGGAGACGGGGGATAAGAAATGGAAACTGATAAGTCAAGTATGGGTGGAATTGCTCTCGTATGCCGCAGGTCATTGCAGAGCGAACGATCATGCGCAATTGCTGAGTAAAGGAGGAGAGCTTGTCACTTTTGTTTGGTTACTTATGGCTCATTTCGGCATAGGGGAGCAGTTCCAGATAAATGAGGGTCATGCTAGAGCAAAACTCATTGTCGGAAAGTAAACTGGATGAATTGAATAAACCTGGTAGAATTTCGGCATGAGACATCTGTTTGTTATTGTATGCCTATGTCGTTTGTTGCAGCTGCTAGCTAGAGTATGATTCCATTACCAAATTATATGCTTGTGTCTCAAAAGTGTGGTTTTATTGTTAAATGAGTATGATACATAAATACTCCCAATGCGGTGCTTTTTTAAGCATCACTTAATTTATTATTGTTAAATGAGTTTAAATTTTGAGATTTGGAATGGTAATAAATAGAATTATGAACTTCATCATCACTTGGAGAGATTTTTTAGTATGTCAGGAACGCAGCTCAGTTCACCAAGTGTCATAATACACTGATTAACGCTAAGTCGATTAGAGATTTTTTAGTGACACTAAATTATATATAATTATGTGTTTATCTCTCTAATTACGTAACTAGTCCATGAAGATTATACAACTAGGGATAGAACGGTTTTTCTCAAACTATATTTTTCTTGTGCATCTAATCGGAAGATAGCTCAGGGCAATTATTACATTCGAGGCATAAAGACAACCAAACAAATCAGCACTGTTGAACACGACGAGAAAGCTTGAACATATTGTCACTGCAAAAAGTACCATTTAATCTACGCCTTTTGCCGTGTCTCTTCTCTGCTGCCACAGAAACAGAAGTATATTGGGTGGTGCTGGTGCTGGTGGCGGCGGTGCTGATGATCTTTTCACCTTCCGATCTAGTGAGGCGCCGGTCCAGAACGCTCGCTGGGGTTCTTGTGCAGGACATAGTATCCAACCTTTCATTCTCTACCATTTCTTGCATAAAATTGAAGCATTTGAGCAGACTCTCCTGAAATAAAAACATAGTTAAAAACTTAAAATACTAATTAATCGTATCATTTTTTTTAATTAAATTGGAAATCTGTAACGTTGATGTTGTGCTTACTTTATTTACATTTTGGAAAGATGATGGGGAAACTTTAAAAAAGGGGAACTTCAATGGGAGCAGTTCATGGCATGCAGATAGGACAGCTGATGCTGCAATTATTGATGGCTTAAACTCTACAAATTTAATTTCTGCAATCAAATTCAAAACAAAAAAAAGGGTTATCAGATAATATTAATGTGCGAGTTTAAAAAAGGAGCGTTAAAATCACTAGCCTTAATCTATGACGCCGAAGGATTTGAACAATTAACAAGTAGTACCAGTATGGGCATTGAAGATGATATCCGAAGCTCGATTTTTGAGAGCTTGTGTAATTGGCCGGTCGTTTAAGTCCAGCGAAGACAAGAAGAAATGCAGAAAGGAGAAAGGAGTTACGGATCTCATCCGCCAATCCAGAGTGTTGAGAATAAGAAGCTCCATTTTATGAACCGTTTGCACATCGAAGACGAAACCTTCCCCTCTCTGTTACACATATAAGCATTTTAGCAAACCATTGGCTCTTCTGCTTCACAGTATATATCTTTCTTAGTTTTTTTGAAAAAGCGATACTGTAAACTATTTTAGCTCTACGAGAAGGGGGATTTGAACTTAGGTGCAAGAGAGCGGACACGCTGCAATGTGAAGGGCTATTGAGTTACCTGAAAATCAGAGGAGGAGAAGGTTGTGTTCTTCATCTTTGCAGCTAGAGATAGACAAGATACTTTCACAAGTCTTGAGACCCAAGGCTTTCCTTGCTGCAATTTGAATGATGAATTATAAGCTAAGTAAGAACTTAAAATGTAACATTATCTTGGAATTTAAGAAACTAAACTTCTTTATTTACCGGAATATCCCGCTTCGATATGAACCGATCCAGGTAGTTCACGGCAAGGTAAGGTATGAAAGGGTCAAGGTTGCAAGAATACTGAAACTGATAAAAATTGTCACAAGCTTAGACCAATATGAAGAAGTAGATTACTAGTAGAAACACAAAGCCATCCTGAACTCCAAAAAAATCATTATCCGCTCCTCTAACAAACGATAAATTATAAATAGGGAATTGCGGAATCATTTTTTTTTTTTTGGAGTGCCAATGACATCTTGTTTCTTTACCTGCAAAAACAGAGAAATGGCTTCGAGGCGAAAAGTATAGTAGAAACCAGTGTGTTTTGAGCTGCTTAGGAAGTTTTGCGAGGGCATGTGGTCATTTTCCGAGGCAAAGAGATCTGGGATTGCATCGGAGTTGTGTTCTTGAAGATCAAACTCATAATCCATTTCTGCTTTTTGATTGATTTGGTTTTGAATTGGTGAAGAAGTTGTTTGTGTTTGTAGGTTGTGAGGAGTGAATGAGGAGGTCAAGGAGAGGACATTGGAGCAGAAATTTGAAGAGAGTAATAATGATGATGGAAAGGAGAAGCTTCCCATTCTGTGCTGATAAAGAAGCTGCTTTGCTGTGCCTCTGTGTGGTTAATTAAGTCTTCACCCTCCCGCTCTGTGTGTGTGTGTGTGTCAGTGTGTGCAGCTCCATTAACTTATACGCATGTTGGTCCCTTTTACTCGTTCTCTACTCATTGGAAAAGTATTCAGAATTGTCTCAGGTCAGAAAATTAAGAAATTACTTGTGTGTAAAGTTGACGAAGACAAGTGATTTACTCATCGGGCTAAAGTACTCATATTTTAGAATTGCAATTTTCTTCACACGTGAATGATATATGATGATGTCAATAATTGTTTCACAGTGAAAAACTAAAAAACCTAGTATTTAGTTGATACAGCGCTTTTCCATTGATTTTTAGTTGGAACTTCAAAAAATTTTAGACCATTTTTCATTTTGGTAGATCACGATGTAGTGATTGATGGTTAAACTTTTTTTAATGATTTTAAAAGAAGTCTAAACACCATCTCCAAAAGAAATTTGTCATTGCGACGAGAACATAAGTGATACACAACATGTTTTTTATAAGTGGTCAAAATTTTTATTTTTTAAATTATTAGTTTTTTAACATATATATTTCACTATTTGTATAATAACACATAGGAGCGTGATATCCACTCACCCATTTTTACTTCTCCCACACCTTTTTGGATTTCGGCCGTCGAATCGGATGAATTGAAGAAGATCTAACGGACAGAAATTAATAAGGGTGTGTGAGAAGTAAAAATGGGTGTGTGGATAGCACACCCCTAACACATAATATATCATTCAGTATATCGATCACACTGAAAAATCTCTTCAACCGCACATCATGCAATTTACAAAAAATGAGTTTAAAATTTGATTTATCTAAGAAACAAACCATTAGAACGGCAGAAGTTAATGATGCTTATGCAAAAAAAATACAAGAATGACAATTGTCAGTCCACAGACAAACAAAAGTACTGACAGAGTTGAGCCAAACAACTTATAAATCTAACATTCAGCTTGAAATTTCTTTGGGTAAATTACATCATACCCCCTCAGGTTTGAGTCTATTACAATCTCATACAACATCTTTAAAACATTTCACTTTCATACCTCAAGTACTATTTTATTTCAATTTCATACATCCGTTATATTTTTCATCTATTAATCCGTTAAGTGCTGACGTGGCTGCCCACGTGGCACACCATGTGGCAATAATAATAATTTTTTAATTTAAAAACCTAAATTTTCTATTTAAAAAAAAAAACCCAATTGAAACCCAACAACACCTAACCCAGAAACCCCTAAAATTAAAACTATCCCTCCGAGCAGCGAACCCATCTGCAAGAAGAAGAAAGAAGAAAGAAGAAGAAAGAAAAAAAGTGGAAGAATTAAAACTATCCCCTCCCCCCAGCGACCCCATCTGCAAGAAGAAGAAGAAAAAGAAGAAAGAAAAAAAAATTAAAAAAAAAAAAAGAACACAGGAAGAAGAAGAAGAAAATTGAAAAGGATCTGGGTTTATGGTGGGTTTTGGGGATATGCGGCCGGTGGGGGGTTAAGGGATATGCGATTGGTTTTTTTTATTTTTTATAATAATAATAATAGAAAATTTAGGTTTTTAAATTAAAAAATTATTATTTTTGCCACGTAGTGTGCCACGTCAGCACTTAACGGATTAATGGATGGAAAATGTAACGGAGGTATGAAATTGAAATAAAATAGTACTTGAGGTATGAAAATGAAATGTTTTAAAAATGTTGTATGAGATTGTAATAGACCTCAAACCTGAGGGAGTATGGTGTAATTTACCCAATTTCTTTTTATTCTGTTTAGGGGTAATTCAAAACCCTAAACTCATATTACTTATTTGTTGGTTTTTATTATTAAAAACATGAGGATCAACTCTCTGGATGGAGAAAAATGATATATCAGTATATTCTTGTGACACTAGAGTTTTTCTCCTCTGTGTCACGATTGGATGACCATAACTTGTTTAGTAATATTTTACCCTAGCTACGTTGAGTAAAATCAATTTCAAAAACCAATTGGACAATATAGTTGGGATTGAAATCGATTGGATAGTTTTGTTTCAGTTGGAATGGTGATACATTTCTTATGAGCAGAAGAGTGTGTGACAAATAGTGGTCCCTTTTAATTGTTACAAAACATAGCAGATATATGCACCAAGATGTTAAAGAGAGACGCAGACAGTTGTGGTATCTATCGTCCCATTTTTCCTCGATAAACGCCCCGGAACATTAAAAAGAGAAGGCTACTAAATCCATCGCTAAATACACAGAATGCAGAACTACTTGCAGTAGTACAGCACAGCCAGACCATCTTTCTCCTCTCCTCACTTTTATCATGCTTCTGTTTTCAAGAATTTGATCTTACATAACAGCAAGCTCGCTCTTATTGCACTTCTTTTTCAATTTATAGTTTACTAAAGTATTATGCTTTCAGCAGTTTCCCAATTAAGTGTAAGCGTAGATAGTTATAGATGTGCAAAACTCATTACAAGACTCGCATGCATCAATTATTGACAATACTTATAAAAACATATGCATATAAGTATGAGTGCATTTTTTCTCTTCCCCCTAAAATGGGGATGATGCTCACCACTACTTCCTCGCTGTTTGTTGTTAATTGATTTTAAGATACGAATTTCTAAATTTAAACTTACCTAATCGCAATCAATAAATCATACAATTTTAGTTTTGAAACCTAATATATATTGTATAATTTTTCTATGCTAGATTAGGTTTTCTGGAAGCCATTTGAGCTTTCATACAACTCTCATGCGATTCATGTGTATGCAATAAATGCCAAAATCGTATTCCCATTATTTAAAAGCTTTCAAGTTCCAAAAATGGATCATCAGCAGATCCATTCCATCTAATCTTCCTCATTAAATAATATGGGCTCTTGAAATTTAATCTAACGGCTAAAGTTATTATAACTTTTAAAGTGAGTTTGTGTTTTTAGCCGTTGGATCAAATTTCAAGGGCCCAGATTGTTTGATGAGAAGGATTAGGTGAAAGGAATCTGAAAATGCTCCATTTCCTCAAGTTTCAACCAAAAAAAAGTTGAAGCTTTATGTGCAGTAACAATAGACTATCCATATCTCTCTGGCTTCTTTGCCCTGGAATGATATTTCCTAGTTTCCTCCAAAAAAAAAAAACAATAGATTATCCGCATATGTGGATGGATTTTTCAAGGTGTTGGGAATATAGCTCTGTACATTAAATGTAATAATAGAATTAGTTAAAAACTTTTTTAAAAAAATTAAACAATTAAATTATGACACTTAATATACTCTGTGCTCTCAACAAATTAAAATAATTCTCCAATATGTGAGTATAAAAATGTACATAAACTTATTTTGTAAAACCAGAAAATCATCAGCTGAAGTGAGCCCCACCAAAAGGATCTAATGTGGTTCATAGAAATTTCCCGGTTGAAGTTGAACCCTACCACTAAAAGGTACATCATCGATTTAGAACGATGAATTGTAAAACCTAGGCAGTGTCTTGTCTTATATATGTTTGTGTACGCTTACCTCTGAAATTTCCTGAATATTTTTGGTGCCATTCCCATAGTGCCTGATATCATTGTCAACAATCCTAGCTAGTTATGCATATAGTATAGACTTATCCTTTGAGGATGAGATTTACCATAAAAAATTTATAATTAGAACCGCTCAATCTCTTAATCTTCATTTGAAGATCATCTTTGCAAAAAATCATTTGAATCGGATACCATTTAATCATCTAAATGTATCAAAATAAACCAACAATGACATATTCATGATGAATCGTTGATCTGCTTGATAAATTTGGATGACTAAACGATCTCTAATTCAAATGATTTTTTGTAAGAATGATCTTCAAATGAAGACTAAGAGATTTAATAGTTCTTATTATAAATAAAAAATTATGGTGAAGATACATCATTTGCAAGTACGGGAACAAGAAGAGAGAAATGCAAGCATTATCCTAAATTATTCCCAAATGCATGTCACACATTGGCTTATTGTTTTAATTACTCTAGTAATTAATCAATTATAAATGTAACAGGAGATTAAGGAGATCTGAGAACTATTGGCATTCACACATGCTTAATTAGAATCTGAAAATTATATTATACAAAAGCTGGGGAGCTGTCCATACACAAATTAACTTTTGAACACCTTGTTGCGTCCATTGGATAAGACATCATTCATTATTTCAATACGAAGAAGCGGAATTAGACCATGTCATGTGTTCATGTCAGTCATATAATACAACTATACAAGAGCTGGATCTCTATATATATATATAGAGAGAGAGAGAGAGAGAGAGAGAGAGAGAGATCTGTATGAAATGCAGATTAGTGAACTTGAGCCTCTCATTTAAAGGGATAACGGCAGTCAGCAGAGACGCAGACCCGCATAAATAAGACGGAGGGCTTTTGTAAAGCTTCCAAAAATGGAGCATTCGTGATGATCAGTTTTTATTGTCCCTAGAAACCCTAATATTATTGATTATTCTAATTAATCATCTTTCCTTTCGAATTAGGGTTCAGATCAGTTTTTAATCGTCTAGAAATGGTAATTAGTGGGTGGTAGGGACGCATAAAGGCCGACAGCTAGTCGTATGATTTAACGTATACACATTGATCTATTTAATGTGAAACATGCATGCTCAGGATCCATGGAAGCAGGGTCCATATTTCTTCTCACGGGGCTCGTAGGATAGACTCTCTCTTGTAATCTTTTTAATCAGACTATTTGCACATTCAAAATTTCTTATTCTCTGTCAAATGGTGCTCATTTCAAGTTTGCAATTATGGCATTTAGGGAAATTTTCTATTTTAAACTAATCTCCTTTAACGAAAAGTTCTTAATTCTGTTCACTTACGAAAAATTACATTTTTACACTAAAAAGTTAATCATGGTACTATTTACTTTACTCTTTATTTTGTCATTTTCGTTAAAACTCAAAGTTTTCAAGCTATTTTCATTAGTTTTTCTTTAATTCAATAATATTACACCCTAAAATGTAGATATGTTATCCATCCAAATTATGAGTTATAACATGTGTGGAGGGTTTAGGCGTGTTCAAGATGGCTGTTCGTGATGGCTTTGTTCTGGCGCGTTCAAGCGGTAATCCAAATTCAACTTTGAAAAGTGATTCCCTCCAGATTGTAACTGCTTTTGTGGATCGTTCTCTTAATACCATTATTCTAAAAATCCCCGCCTAGGCGCTAGGCTCTAGCCCGCCGCCCCGATTAATGTTAAGGGCGCCTAGACCTGCTGAGGCACCGCCTAGAACGCCTAGGCGCCCGCCTAGACCGCCTAGAACGCCTAGGCGCCTAGACCCGCCTAAACACTCGCCTAGGTCGCAACTCACTTAGACAGAAAATAGATAACTTTCATTTTGCATTTTATTTTTTTTCCAATAAATTGTAAGAGGCTTGTTGCATACTTAAATGAACACACATTATATCCTTATTTCACATGTTTTCATTATGTTTCTATACTTCATAATATATATATATATATATGCATTATATTTTGTAGTTTATGATGAAATTATATATATTTCAAGTATAAACAGACACTTATTTACACGAAATATGATTGATTTACTTAAATCTGCTTAGGCGCCTAGGCGCTAGGCCCCAGCCCGCCGCCCGACTAGCGCCTAGCGACTTTTAGAACCTTGCTTAATACGCCTTCAGTTGGACCTATTGTTGAGGATTCCAAATTCATTGTTGACAATCACTCAAGGTTACTCTACCCATGTACGCCGACAAGCGAATGGTATCGCCCACCGTCTAGCGCGTTTTGCTCTTCATTGTGATAGTTCTTGTACACGGCTTGACCACCAGATCTCAGTGCCGACCTCTTGCTAGAGGATTGCTTGAGCTAGTCTCTTCCTTTACCAGAAGTTTTTGTATTGTTTCCTTGCATTTTAATGAAGCTATCGTTTCTATCAAAAAGAAAATGTGTTGAATTGGTAATAACAAATAGACATGGCACGGTCACGTGATTCAAGTATTCTTGTTAGTGATTCAAAAGCCTATATAACGATTTTGCGTGGCAAATGTAAGTTAAGTTAGTTAGTCAGGTAGCGTGTATGCCACTTTGAATTATTTGTTGGATTGATAAGATTAATAAATAAAAACATGTGTTTAGTCATAGATAAAAGAACAAAGCAAGTATCATTATTGCTTGGATTAATTATATATATCGTAGTAGATATTACGATTTTAATACCATAAGATGCAATGAAAAGATTTGATGAAAGGGATGGATCATGGAATATAGAGAAGGAAGGAGCCAAAGATGTATTAACGGGGATGTACCTTTTGTAGCTGCTACCTTCCACCAATATTTCCTTTTCCTTTAAATATATTTGTTGTTTCTTTTGCTTTGCTAGTGAACTAGCTGAGTGTCTTCTTCTTTCTTTGGGTGCCACTGCCTGTGCCTCTGGCCCTCTGGCCCTCTGGCGACTGGGAAATGCAACGCATTCTTTTGTTTGTGTGTTCGGCAATTGGCATTGGTGCAAGAGAAAGAAGAAGCAAGCCTTATCTATAACTAAAGCCTTTATTTTTTGTGAATACTAATTAATCGAAACCGCTTATCCCCAACTCTTAAGCTTTTTCCCTTTCCTTTTCTGTCTCACTCCCCTCTGCGCTTTGGTCCTGGTGTCCTCTACCTCTACATCTACATCCATTCCATACATATATCATATCATCAATAAAATGATATAATAGTTTCACTAATTTTATAAATTGATTAAGATGCAATTTATATCTAAACTAGTTATTGACAGAACTTTGGTTGTCAACCAGAACTCTATGAAATTACTATTTAAACCCTCTCACCGAAACTAAACAAAAAAAAATATGAGTAATTTAGTAATTACATGAACACAAAGTTTGTTGTTTTTTACAGCAACCTCACAGCCAATTAGTATAACATGTCCTATTTAAAATTTTAAATAAATAAATAAATTTTTAAAAACTACTGTTCATCATTGCTCCAATTTTCATAACTGATATTTTTAAATTTTTTTAAAAAACTAATCACAATTCATAATAATAAAATTAAATTAAATTATCCACAGTGTGGACATCTGCTAGTCCATGGATTCACGTTTTGCTCCCATGCGGATTTACCAGCATCGTATCGTTTATGAGCCTCCTCCACTTGGACAAAAATATCTGGTGCAGTTCAGATTTGGTGTATAGAATCTTGTTTGAACCATTTAAAAGTTTTTGTGGGCTTTTGAGTTCAGCCTAAAGCCCAACCAAACCATTCCCAGTTTGGCCCACATTTCAACATATAGACATAGTACTTCTTTAATCCCATCTATAACCCACAAAGGGGTAGATTGAGCCCTTGGCATCAATTTTTATCTGGTACTGTTTGTATTTAATTTTAGAATATATCTCATTTTTTTACCTTAATATTTAGTGGTTTTTAACATTTAGTTTATCAATTTTTTTTCATTCCAGAGTCATACTTAAAGTGTAAATTTTGGGACAATCTCATACATTCGTTAGTCAAACTGTTAGTTCTCCCGTTAAGTGATGACGTGGCGCTTTGATTGGGGCCCACGTGTCATTAAAAATATTTAAATAAAAATAATATTTAACAAATTATTATTTAAATAAAAATAATAATAAAAAATTTCTTCTCTCTCCTCCTCCTCCTCCTCCTCCTTCTTCTTCTTCTTCTTCTTCGATTTTTCTTTTTTTTTCTTTTTTTGCTTCCTCCTTCTCCTTTTCCTTCTTCTTCCTCCTCCTTCTCCTTCTTCTTCTCCCCCACCCCCCACCCCCCCCCCCCCCGCGCCCCACCCCCCCCCCCCCCCCGCGCCCCACCCAGAACCCAAATCCCAGAATTTTTTTTTTCTTCTTCTTCTTCCTTCTCCTTCTTCTTCCTTCTTCTTACTCCTCCTTCTTGTTCTTCTTTCGTTTTCTTCCTCCTCTTTATTCTTCTTTTCCTTTTTTGGGTTCAGATTTTTTTTAATATTATTTTTATTTAAATATTTTTAATGACATGTGGCGCCCAATCAAAGCGCCACGTCATCACTTAACGGGAGAACTAACAGTTTGACTAACAGATGTATGAGACTGTCCCAAAATTTATACTTTAGGTATGACTCTGGGATGAAAAAAAATTGATGTACTAAATGTTGAAAATCACCAAACATGAGGGTAGTAAACTGTCATTTACCCTTAATTTTAAATAAAAATATTTAAAATGATTTATGACGCACGATGTACGATAAACGGATATAATTCACGATTCTGGAATCTTGAAAAAGAAGATTCGGCAAGGATCCGAATTCAAAAAAAACTACACCGAATAGTTAAGGAAGTGATTTTCTAACTCTTGTTTTTTCCTTCAAGCATTATCTCTCTTCTATTTTTTTAATCGTAAGACTGAATATATCAAAATGGAATGAATATATAGAACCAAAAAATTAGTTGCATTAAAATAAAATAAAAAGAGAGTATAAAGTCATTATCAATTTTCTATATACCATTTATCCAATGAAAGATGGGCAGAAAATTGTAGAGATAGAAGAAAGGAATGAAGGGAAATCATTTGAAAGCAAAAGTTCATCAATTTTCTATATACCATTTATCCAATGGAAAACAAAACAAGGTAGAAAATCACTTCACAGTTTTAACACAAATACCAATCACACAAACAATTCCAATCACAGTAACTAGATCTTTCTTTCTTCCTTTGTTTCATGCATTGGTCAAGCTCAAGATGATGCATTCGGAGCCCGACCCTTATTCATCTCGGGTCCGGGTCCTCGCCATTCCTCCCCCGATTGCACCATCGTACTTGGATTATACGGCGGAACCACCGCAGCATTCCTCACTCCATAAATCACCTGCTGCTGCTGCTGGCCCACTCCATTGGAAACCACCCTAGCTGACACGTCATACGGGTCCCTTGCCCCCACCGGCCTCAACGCTCCACCATATATTTGACCCATACCTGGTATTGGGTTATGGTACCCCACTGGAGCCTGACTCTGTACTTGGTGGTATTGCTGATGGACATACTGACTCGGAATCGGAAGCGGCTGGACCTGTACGGTTCTGGGTGGAACCTGACCCGGATAATAGTAAACGGGTACTGGCCGAACCATATGACCCGGGTAATTAGGATCCGGCATATAACGCAACCCGGGGTTGCCCGCGAACCCAGTTGCTTGCGACACGGGCAACTCAACCGTCTCGGAAGATCCCTCCGATTGATTCTCTTTCGTCTCGATAGCTTGATTGGAATCGGGTCGGGTTTTCACCGGTGGTAGACTCGGCATCGACAGCACGGATAGCACAGACGACGTCGAGCAGAACGGCGAGGAAGTGACAGGGGCAGGTGAACCGGGATCGGAAACCGACACGTTGTCGTGCAATACGGGTCGGGCCTTCGGTTTGAACTCGCCGCCGCGAGAGTGAGTGTCGTCGGAATTGTCCAACCCGAATAAGTAGTCAGGCACTTCGGAGAAGATCGAAGAAGCTTCGGAGCGGTTCCGCTCGAGCATCGCAGAATTGGATGCCCCGCTGTTGAGCGCGTCGAGGAACCAGAGCTCGCGCTTGGCGGAGCCGTCGAGGAGGGAGCTGATGCTGGAGGATCGCGAGTTAATCGAATCGTCGCTGCCTTTGACGAAGAGAAAGAGGCGGAGCCGCGCCGACTTTGAGTTTTGATTCTGTGCGATGCGGTCGTACTCCTCCATCATGTTGTCGACGTCCTCGTCGGTGGTGACAGAGATCAACGAGTCGAGTTCCTCGTTCGGCAGCTGGTACTTCACCGTCACGTCACTCAACCCTGCCGCACGCAATCAAAGCCCATCAATCAATAAAATTAATTAAGCAACAGAATTGCGATAATCAACGAGTTTACTTGCCTGAGAGTTTAGATAGCTTCGAAAGAAGGGCGGAGAAAGAGGTGGCGCGCTGGACGGCGACAATTCGGGTATCGCCTCCGACATAGCGAAGCTGATTGTCGTGCGGGCGAGGCAAGATCTTGCCGCCGAAGCTGCACATGAACCGTACACACGAGTTGAGATCGTGAGACGGGTGGTCCGAGCGCGGGGTCGAGGCGACCGAGTCGGTGGCGGCGGAGTCCAACTCGGAGGGGTGGAGTGACGCCATTATCCGACGACTATATGAACTCTGCTGTCTGCAACGAAAAGTTGTGAAGTGCTTAGCTTTTGATGTATCGGATTCAACGCCGAGGATTTTTCGAATTAAAAATATTTTATTTATTTTGCTGATATATCGGCGTGGAGTCCGAAATCGGGTTGGAGAAGATGAAGAATGTTGCGGGTGGAAATAGAGAGAGGTTTGGATGTATGTGAGGGCTATGGGCGTCACATATTCCCTGACCCGACCCTAGTTTTCAGTTGGGTTTTTGACTTGGGTCCCGCTTACTATATTTGCCCTTTGTTTTTTTTTTACCTAATTTAGTTAAAATAAAAGAAATGATAAAGAGACTTTTTTTCAAGGAGTGTCTTATCTACACATTATTTTACTTCTCACATATTTTTTAATTTTTTTACCGTCGGACGGGATGAATTGAAGAAATCAAACAATAAAAATTAATAAAGAGTGTGTAAAAAGTAAAAAAGTGTGTGTAGATAGCACAACTTTGTTTCAAAGTGAATTTTTCTCATTGACTATGTCCTCTCACAATTCAGTATTAATACTGTGCTAATATTATAGATTATTGTGTAAAAAACATGATGTGACAGAGTCCCAACTTTTGAGAATCTCCTTTAGCACTTTTACTTAGTATTACAGTATAGTGATATTACTATTCGCTTACAAGTGATATTCGATTCTTGTCAGAGACGAATTTAAACTACATTTTTAGTGCTAGTCTATAATAAGGCTTAACTCACACTTAACTTACTCTCCACCCTTTTAGTGTTAATATTATTTGTTAAGAAAAATTGAGTATAAATTAATGTCACACAATTACACAATTATTAACCACTTGGCATTGAAAAATGATATGTTCGGTTTTATTTTTCCTTCATTTTTTAATGCTATTATTCTTTCTCTCTGATCATATTAGTTTGCAATTTCAAAAGCAATAAAGTTGAGATGAGATGAGAGAGCGGCTGGGGGATTTGGGTGAGCTAGGTGGAGACTGTAGAGGATGGAAGCTAGGAGCGGAAGGTGGTGGAAAAAGTAAAGGGATCCGCTCTGATCCCTTCCACCAAATCTATCATTTCTATTCATATTTAGATTTAATTCAACGATTAAAATTCTTATAACTTTTAAAATAACTATTTATTTATAACTGTTAAATTAAAATTTAATAATGCAAATGAGTGAACTCGGTGGATTTAGTGAAAAAAATGATCCATTTCCGTGAGAAAATGCATTTTCGTGGAAAAATGCTTTTAAGGGGACCGGATGCCTGGGCCAGGTGTCATTGTCTCATTGTCAGATGCAACGTGGATGTTTGTCACCACTTTGTCCCGGGATTTTGCTGGCCCCACCGGCTTGCTTCGCGCGTCCCCTCACCACCCGATCATAGTAAGGAGCATCTTTTCCAAATTTTCTTTGTGAAGATCTTGAGAGAATCTTCAAATTACGTTCGTTCATCGTTTATCGTACTGTTGTAAATTATTTTAAATATTTTTATTTAAAATTAAATATAAATAATACCTAATAAAAACTAATCTCACAACGTACGATGAACGAATACGATTTGAGATGATCCGAGAGGATCTTCATTCCAATCATAGGAGTGTTTGATGTTCTGCATTTATCTAAAAATAAATTTCAGGTTGCTGAAAAATATATTGTTACATTATGTCTCATTATAAATGATAAAATATTTAATTCATATTTTTCAATATTTATATAATATCACGTAGTATACTATTTTATATTCAAACACACCAACTTCTTCGACCTTAACCTTGTGGGTTTCTTGGACTAGAAGAACTAATATAAAACTGAGACGTAAACTAACTAAGTAAGAAATTAATCATGCAATACCAAATGAGAAACTTAAATTAGTGGGATATGATGAGTAATAGTCAAGGACCACCCATATTACCACGGTCATCTACAGCTAATTCAAGCTATTTTAATAAATAATTTGATATTTATAAATATAATTTTTAGACGTGTCATTAACACACCTCACATAAATCGCAATTTAAAATCAAACACATTATAAATATATATTTTTCTCGTATTATCTTAATCAAAATTAATACTTTTTTTTTAAGAACTACTTCATACCTTTGTTTACTAAGTGAAAATCGGGTGTTGCTAAACAAACTCATGGCCAATAAATAAGATTGTAAGGTAATTTTCTTCTCTGTTCACGTTTGTTTATAGAAGAATTGAAATCAAATTATCCCCCTTAAAATGAGAGTAAAAATTGAGATATTGTTTTATGTGGTTCAATACGAAGGGAAAAGTTCAAAGTGAATAAATGGGGTATTAATTTATAGAATATGAGTCGTTGTCTCTGATCAAGTTGGGAATAATTAAAGGGACCTTTATGGTAATATCTAAGTTGGGTTGTGGCACTGGCAAACCAACCTTTTAGAGACAGAGACATTGCAACCTACATTAGTTAGCTCTCTTATATTGGCAAGCATTGGAGATTTTTACACGGAATCAAAGATATATCTCAATCATATTATATAATCGAATTGAATCGTATGAAGAAAAAAAAAAAGAAAAAAAGAAGAAGAAGAAGCCGTAGTTACCAAAAACTTTCCAAACCCAGTTTGAAACCAAATTGAGTCGGTCTGATCGGTTTCAATTTTATCTCCATATAATGAGTCCAAGTTAAACTGAACCGAACTGTATCAGTAATTTTCCATTTTTAAAAATTCATTAAGCTTTTGGTTTTATGTAAGTGTTTAGCCCAAATATAAATTCCAAACATAAGCCCAAATAAAATTACACTTACAAACCAAGCCCAAAATCTACTGAAAGTTTCAAACAATTGGGCACATTCTTGGTGCTTTATTATTATTATTATTTAATAGGCTTGATCTTAGAAGGCAAAGATTTGTAAGAAATCGGTTTGAAATACGATTTTAATAATTATTTTAAGTGGTACCGAACCAGAACCATAAAAATTAGCAAGTTCGATTTTGATTTAAGAGATGAACCATATCAAATCGGACAGCACACACCTTTGGCTATGACTAACCACTATTCTTCAAAGTCAAAGTTGAAATCATGCTAAGTCAAGACGGTTTCGCATTCATTTCAAATTGAAACAACTACAAAAGGCCATAGGAATAGTGTAAAGCAGAAATGGAATAATATGTCACTCAATATTACGGTCTGCTGGTATTCCTTTTCGTTTGAAAGTGAGAGGTTTTAGGTTCGAATCTCGTGGATGGTGAATTCGATATTAAATTAGATTGTCCATTGTATAGTTTAGCTGAACTCCCTCTCCTTCTAGTGTAAAAATAATAATGTACTAAAAAAAAAGAATACAAATAATATGGATCCGGCTAGATGCCTATCAATTAGAGAGGATTCGGGAATTTCCTCATCACATTTGTTCATCGTAAATCATGCGGTTAGTTTTTGTTAGATACTGTTTATATTTAATTTTAAATAAAAAAAATTTACAATAATTTTTTACCACATAATATATAATGAACAAATGTAATTAAAAAATTTCTGAAATTCTTACAAACAAAGAAAATTTGACGAAAATCCTCTCTCCATCAATAAATATGGATCGCAATAAAATCGAATAAATTAGTAGCCATATCAGGAGGAATTCAATGCATGGTTGCCTATGTTACTCGCCTGATCCCAACCTTTGATCTTTTTTCATCAACGGTTGAATTTCCAGGGTGAGAGTGGAATATATTATTTTGTTAAGGGAGTCAAATAAAGCCTGCATACTATTATTTCCGTGCCTCTTTATGATGCACATATCGAGGACCAACTATTTGCCACTCTTGCAAAGAAGCTACGTAATGTTTTTTATTTATTTGAATAACGGAGAATATTAAACCGGAGGCTCATTAAATACAAAAAAACGACAATATTTGTAATATAACTCAAGTAATCTAACTGATTCGTCGTAATATTTATCTCTCCGTAAATGTCTCGACCAAATATCGTCCTTCTGCACAGGGGCAGACTGACTTAGGGGCAAAGGAGGTCAGCTGACCTTCGAAACTCCAGTGGATTTTCATGGATAACTTAGGTCTTACTTCTTTAAAGGTTGGAGTTGTCCTTCATTTATTCCCTTCAATTGCTTGATAAAATAGGTTAGAGAGGTATTGCCCATTTATAGTATAGTCCTAATATTTTAACCCCTGGCTTGTTTGTTAGTTGTGATTACAATTGTAGGAAGAAGAAAAAAAACCAAGTAAAGGACCATCCAAAAATGCAAAGTAAATGAAATGGTAATGTTAGAGAAGAACAATGCATCATCATTCTTGGACAAACATATTAATGGGATGCAATGATATCAATCATTGTTAATATGCTCAAGATAAGTGTGTTCCTTTGATAAACATTCACATGGGAGCAACTTTGGCACGTGTTAGTTACCCACGCAAATGAGACATTAACATGTATGCAATATGCCTTTGCAAATAACTTCAAGTATACCAAGACTCGATGCTATTTCAGTTAAAACCATTTTGCGTGTCGTGCGCGTTATTCTTACTGACCTCCCTAATAATATTTCCTAAATCCGCCACTACTTCTACTAAGGAGGATCCATAGACATCACAAAACTTACTAATTAAACCGTATTAAGTACGAAAAAAATTACTAATTAGAATTACTCGCAAATAAGTAAATTATGCTACTCAAATGGTGCACTAGACTCTTGAAATTGTGCTATATTATTCAATGAGCCGTCGGCTCAAGAGCTATGATTTTATTAATTAGAAAAATTAGTACGATACTATATTTCAGCGTTCATATTACCTATCAGCGCGCGTTTGCACTATGGAAACGTAAAGCATATGGCATTTTACAATTTCTACTATTTTGACCTGCTTATTGACAAATATGATGTTACTACAAATATTTCAATACTAAACGTACCTTTCAGATTTCTTAGCAAATAAATACAAATTAGCAATTTGGATTGATTTCCTTGTATTTTTATTATCTTTTATAAAAAAATATTCAAAAATTTAAATCACGTGTTTGTGTGTATATGGGACATCTATTTTGTTTTTCTAATAAAATTATGCAGCATTGTATAATAAAGTACAGCTGTTTGACGAAATAAAAGTCGCAAGTGTTGGCTCAGTTTATATTTTGCGTGTCGATCTATCAAGATTTGAGTTTTGGTACTAGTAGGTCTCGTTAGTTCGTGATATGTAAATTCTTACGTAAATTTATACAAATGGTCGTTGAAAATTAAGTATCACGCATAATTTCTCAAAGTTATAAGTATGCTTTGACGCCGGTGATAAAATACCAATCTTCCCTAAACTTTTAAATATCAAAAAGCCGCAAGCGACCAAAAATATAGAAGAATGCAAATTAAAGGATATTTCAGGACAAATAAAATACAAGATCTTCAACCAAAACGGCACCAAACCGAATCCGTTTCACACTCCTCCCCAAAAATAGAAGTACAGGTAAGGTAACCCAAAGGTCTCTCACTTTCCCATTGCATCTAGTGTAGGTTTTTGCTTTAGAAGTCAATCTTTTGGACCATTTCCTCACCTAGTCAACTAGATACTTATCTACGCAGGAATGGAATCTATTATTTTGCGTTATTAGTTGAAGATTCTAATACTGTATCTTAATCGTCCATTGCTAGAATATATTGTTTCGTTTCATTAATTTGAGATACTGCATAGTGCTAACCGATTAGATAAGCTGTTCTCGTCAATCACAACCAGAATCAAACTTTTTGGAAAAAAAGAGAAACCCTTTACTTTTTTTGGCTTTTAAATTCCAAAGCTTGCTGTCATTCTTGCTTTCAGATTACTTTGCAGTCCAATCCAACCCCATCCTCACAAAAACATAATCTCTTATCCCTTTTTCTGTGCACATATGAATCTTAAGGTTGGTGGCTTTGTCATTTTAATCATTTTATATATTTTATAACTCAATAGTTTATCATTTTCCGTGCATCTTGATTAAAGCCTGCAAAAATATCATAATATATAATATATATCTGTATAAATGTGTATGCGCTTAAACGAGTCAAAACCCTCCATCCCAATTTTATCCTTTTAATTTTTTTATAAATTTTCTGGAAACAGAAGGGTATATACTGTTGAAAAGCCAATTGCATATTCAAGTCGGCCTCAAGAATCTGAACAGGTAATTGCCAGAAAAACTGTATTTACGTAATGATTTCTGCCTTGTAATCTGTTTCAAGCTGACCATTTAGAACATAGCCATTGGTGAAGTCATATGAGTCAAATTTACAGTGTATGCAGGAAGATTATTGAATTATATGAAGTGTCTAACTTTGTGTGTTTCTGCAACATAGGAAGCAGCCATGACCGAGGAAAATGGAACCAGGGCTCCCATAAAGCTTGAGGTTTGTGCTCAAAGCATTGAACTTTGTTTCCTCAAATTGATTTAGGCATTGAGATTTTTGTTGAGAGTGTGAATTCCACATCGGGATATTAAGGCCTTATCTAATAGTTTAAAAGACCTTGAGCCTCCCCACCCATTGCCAATTGGTTTTGCGATTATAATATCAGAGCAGGCTATCCACGTGACCGATGGATGCTCACCATCTATTACTCTTAAGGCTTTTCGTATTTTTGAAACTCTTTTTATTTGAAAAGTGATATCTGATATGTTTTGAATTGTTGTAACAAGCAGGGACAGTATAAAGCTATAGCAGTTTGTTGGTTCCTGGGGCTGGGATCCCTTGTTGCTTGGAACAGTATGCTCACTATAAGTGATTACTACTACAACTTGTTTCCGGTAAGCGTTACGAGTGATCTTTTGAGATTAAAGGAACCATCTTTTTCGTTTTTTGCATTTGGGTGAGTCTAAGTACTTGTTCGTAATTTTAATTTGTAAACTAATTAGGCTTGAAGTTGCAGCCTGCACGGCTACGAAAAAGTTATGAACTTTACATGTTTATATTCCCTTTTAATTGTTTGCAAAGAAAGAGGGAAGTCTCTGAGTAAAAGTCTGATGAAAATTACTTTTCGTAGACTTACCATCCTTCGCGGGTTCTCACCATTGTTTATCAACCATTTGCACTTATAACAATGGCAACACTAGCATACCATGAAGCAAAGGTTGACACCAGGAAGCGGAATTTAATTGGATACGCTCTCTTTTTCCTCGCTACCTTGATGCTTATAATTGTAAGTAAAGCATTTGCTCTATTGTGTGGCATGTTTTCTGTTGCTTTCGATAGATTAACTTCACTTTCAACTTTGTGAATAGGTGGATGTAGCCACATCTGCGGGCGGAGGAATTGGACCTTATATTGGTATATGCACATGCGTTGGTGCATTTGGGGTCGCAGATGCCCATGTTCAAGGTGGAATGGTCGGAGACCTTTCGTTTATGCGCCCGGAATTCATCCAGGTTGGTCTCCTTTCACAGTTCTTTAATGTTTGTGATGACTTCTGTTTGTAGTATAATGTTCTGTTTCTGCAGTCCTTCTTTGCTGGGTTGGCTGCATCAGGCGCTCTAACCTCCGGCTTGAGGCTGATAACAAAAGCTGCCTTTGAGAAGTCACATGATGGTCTTCGCAAGGGGACGAGTACGTGAATTTCCTTTACCTATTGACAGTTTGGGTGATTGATATATATTCATATGCCTCTTCTTGTATTGTGGTTGTATGTGTCAAAGCCGAGGAGTTGCGTAAGTTCTTTAAATATGTCCTAGAAAACAACTACAATTTAGGTGGCTCAGCAGATTCTCTATTAAGCTGCTTTCTGAAGCTAGAATAACAATACATTCTGATCGACAATTTCAATTCTTCGGTCAACGACAATGTTTTGTGTAATTGATCTTTTGCAGTGTTGTTCTTGACAATTTCCACATTCATCGAGTTTCTCTGTATTCTTCTATATGCAATTTACTTCCCGAGATTGCCTATAGTGAAGTACTACCGCTCAAAGGCAGCTTCTGAAGGCTCTAAAACTGTAACCGCTGATCTTGCTGCTGCTGGAATCCAAACACAAGGAGACATAGAAGTATTGAACCTTTCTCTAAGATCTGATGATGCGTATTGTCTTACAGCATGTTCTTGAGGATACTAACAAGCTTTCTAAAATTATCGCAGGTCTCAAACGATGCCAAAGTTGTTCCAACTCGATTGAGCACTATGCAAATATTCAAGCGGAATATAGATTTTTGCCTTGACTTGTTTCTGATATATGTGCTGACATTATCAATCTTCCCTGGTTTCATATTTGAAAATACTGGAAAGCACCAGTTGGGGTCATGGTAAGTTTCGACTCCTTTCATATTTTAAATGCTTGTTCTCTAAGTATGGCCTCGCGGTTGCCTGTTGTGAACTCTCTCAGGTATCCGCTTGTTCTGATTGCAATGTACAATGTGTTGGATTTGATATCGCGATACATACCTCTCATCAAATGCCTGAAGATCGAGTCCAGAAAGGTCCTCCTGATTGCAATCCTATCGCGTTTCCTATTCGTACCAGCATATTACTTCACCGGAAAGTACGCTGACCAAGGGTGGATGATCTTGCTGACATCAATCTTAGGATTAACAAATGGTTACCTAACTGTCTGTGTCATGACAGTGGCACCCAAAGGCTATAACGTACGTAACCAGTTCTGAATATAACTTAATTTTTCGTGGTTTCTAATGAAAACGAATCAAAACTAATTTCTTGGGTTGTTTGGTTTGCAGGGACCTGAGCAAAATGCCTTGGGAAATATACTTGTTCTCTGTCTTTTGGGCGGCATATTTGCAGGGGTTTGCCTTGACTGGTTGTGGCTAATTGGTAAGGGCACATTCTAAGGACCAAAAGTGTGGGATTGAAGAAATAAACTTGCTTGTTTGAATGCTAATTTCGTGCTTCCGATAGATTGAAGAATGATTAGGAACTACGAACTGCAACGTGTAAATGATTCGCTTTGGGTTTATAGTTTGATGATTGTTTAAAAACCTAGAACATTTCATGTCATTGATACGTAGCACTTTTATTCATACTTGAATGAAGATAGATATATTTGGTGTGACATATTGAAGATATATTAGGCCTTCTGCAGCTAAACCTTACACATAGTTTCGCTGACCAAGTCAACGGTGGACTATTTAATTACCTTTAAAACTTGGTTTAAGCATCATAAAGCAAAGATTATACAAAACAAATGCTGAACAGGACTTGCAGTAAATTAGTGAAGAAAACCCTGCTCCTAAATACAAATCTTCCCTTTTCATTTCCCCCCTAACCTTCATTAATCTAATTTGGGAGAGATTCTATTGCGTAACTAGGGCATAACACTCTATACACGCAATGAGAATAGAAAGAGAATATACATCCGATTATACTCAAAATTTTCTTGATCGGTGTAGCTAATTTGTACGGAGGAAAAACTATAGGCAGCTGATTAGATCATCTAAATCACAGTTGACCAAAGTCAAACACTACATAACATGCTTTCTCTATATTGAATTCAGATTCTCTCTGGATCTCTATATCTGGAGTCGTCAGACCAAAGAATCCTAACCGTTTAAGAGCTTGGTTCTGTGCGAGATGGGCTAGTGGATTGGACTATGAGGGCCTTAGGATTTAAATTGAGTAGTCCAAATTTCTTGATTTGTTAGCTTCAGACACAAAGATCTCTAGATGATTTGAATTCCTCCATATCTCCTCAACCCTTGAGTTTTTTCATTTTTGTCCTCTCATTTTCTGAAATCTCCAATAATCAAATTTAAACATCTTACTTTTCGGAGTTCCACTAGTTTTACGGATACAATATAGTTAACTTTGTCTTTAAATATATACAGTTAAATTTGCAGTTTTAATCCCTTCGGATAAAATAAGGGTTTTTACTGTTACCATTTTAATGGTTAATCTCAAATTCTCATGCATATATAGAATAGCATGCACTTTCTAAAAAATCTCATCACTTGCCAATATCACCATATCACAACCCAAAAATGCCTGGATATATATATGTAGTTTTTGAAGAAACTACCTTGTTAGCCGTTTTCGTTATCTGATTACACACGCGCATGCCAAGAGGCTAGTATATTATAACTAAACGATGCCTTGTTGTAAACCCAATACTTTGCCTAACCGATAGGAACCTCTTTATGTGATTCAAAAAGTGGATTAGCTTAACAAGATTAATTTAGATTCATAACTTTAGCATTAATAAACTCTTCGACTTCCTCTTCGTTTTCCTTTTGTTCTGTAAAACTAATCCCCATACTCATCATTTTTCTCTTCATTGCAATGGCGGTTTTGTTAAACACTGCAATTTGTTTCATTAAAATCGCTTTTATCAAGAAGTAAATAAACTAAAAATGTTGGCTTTCACTAAGATTCTGAGGTTCGACAAACTAGTACAGCACCCGGTTTGCCTATTCCGGAGCTTGCACAAAGAGTCAATTCCGGTCTCATGGGAGAAACCGAAAATTGGCTGGACTAAACTGAACTGTGATGGATCTTCCAAACCCGAAGCAGGCCGGAAAGGCTAGCATTGGAGGGCTGGTTAGAAACCACAAGGCCGAGTTCCTACTTGGTTATGCTGAATCCATAGGAAAAGCCAACGCCATCATTGGGGAACTGGCTGCGCGCCCTCGGAAGAGGCCTTGAGCTTGGAATTTATGAAACTTTGTAAATGAAATATTAGGGCTTTAGAGAGGCTGGGGTATCTCCAACACCGTGTCTATGATTGTTTACTTTTGCTCATCATTTTCCAATGGGTGTGATGCTAACATTCATCTTCTAATTATCATACAAAGAGAAACGACTTCCGCACTCTCATTTCTCCCTCTTTTTTTAGCGTTTGAATTGAACAAATTAAAATAGAATTGAGGCATATTAAAAATAAAAATAAAAAATAAAAGCAGTGCAAAAATAGAAAACGAGAGTTTGAAAATAGTTGCAATATAAGAATAAGGAATATGGTTTGGAATTTAGGGTCGTTGCCATGTAATTTCAAAGAATATGTTTTGCCCTATAACTGGTAGGTAGGATTTGGAAATATGCGTCTGAGTTTCAAAGTTGGACCTTCTCATTGACGCAAACCAATTTTTTAAATTAAATTTGTAAATTATATGATGTGTCACTAACAAGAAAATACGTTAATCAACACTTAAATAATAATTCAATCATCAACAACCGCATTATTTAGTTTATAAAATTTAGTTTTAAAAGTTGGCTCCCTAGCATTGACCTTTACATGCATAACCTAATCTCTCTTAATAAAATCATCTAACAATCATGATGATTTCAAGAAAATAACAGATCTCGAGAGAGGAGTCCGGGTTAATTTAGGTGGAGATGGTGTAGTACAGTACCCTAGTCAGCAGTACAAATCTAGAGCAGCAATAGTTTTGAGCTGGTAGTACAAGGTCAATAGAACTTTGTGTACTGCATCTTCAAATTGCTAGTTGCTACAGCCAATTATATAAAGGAAAAGACTAGTCTCAAAGGAGGCATCAATAATTTTATATATGTTATATGGAGCTCAAATCAATCGTGCATTTGATCCGGAAGTTCAGCACTGGAGGATCCAGATTGAAGAAATATCATTGAGTGCAGCGTTGATGAAAGTCCGTATTCCTTGCGAATCTTCATTAGGCATCGGAAACTTTCGTCAGCGCTGCACCCAATTATGTTTCTATCCATTTTGGCTAAGTGCTCGGCTATTATTTCAACTTTCAACAATATTATTGTAACTAGGTCTTGATCTTCAACGCTTGGGAAGCTAGTAAGTCCCGGAAATGCTGTGGAAAAATCTCTAGTACGTAATACACACACACACACATATATATAAACACATTCAATTAGCCTGCAGGCCTTTCTGAGATTGGAAATGTTTTTCATTTCTCTCCTCAATCAGCAAAATGCTAAATTTTTTGGTTCTTAATTTCTTTGAATTTGACTTTTGAGGAGAGAGTAGGAAATTAGGGATTGACTACTGTTATGATATATTTATGACTATTTGATCTATATATTCAATTTCTTCATTGGAGCAAAGCATGTGAACGCTTTGACTTTTTCTCAATTTTTTTTTTTTTTTGGTGTTCTTTCAACCTCTCAATTATTTAGGGGAAAACATCAAATCTTAATTAAAAAATAAGGGTTCAATTAAGAATAGAACAAAGGATCAGGAGCAACAATTTTGTAAGCACTTCCTAATTTGGTAAAATAATGACGTTTACATCAGAATATATTAGATTTTTTTTTAATTTATATTTTCCAAATAGTGGTGCTACATACACCAAACTAGCACAAGCCGAAAGCGGAGAAACCATGTTAGCCTTTACGAAATTTTGAAGCAGCCAAAGTCTAGCTAGTACTACAAAGGCCGGTTGGTTTTCAGTCAGAAACTGTTGAAAAATGCCGATTCCGGTGAAATGGGAAAAGCCCAAAATTGGATGGATCAAGTTGAACTTTGATGGATCTTCAAAAGGCAAAGCAGGAAAAGCTTGGCATTGGAGGGGTCTTTAGGAACCACAAGGCAGAATTCTTGCTAGGGTTTGCTGAAGCCATTGGAGAAGCCAACAGCACCATTGCTGAGTTGGTAGCCCTAAAAAGAGGCCTCGAGTTGGTGTTAGAAAACGGCTTTAGAGACGTGTGGATTGAAGGAAATGCCAAGGCATTGCTTGATATTATTGTGAAGAAAAAGAAGGAAAGATTATAGATGTGCAGCAGTTCAAAGGCAATAGAGACGCGGAAAATTTTGCTCAAATTGGACATCAGCTAGAGGAGCCTAGGATTTGGTGGAACATTACACCTGATGAAGTTGTAGCCATTGTGCATGAAGATGCAGAAGGCAAGATTGTCATCCGCAGATGATGACGCATAGAGATCAATTCTTCATTCATATAATGTTGACGTGAAGAAGGATATATTTACTAGTTAGTTATATCATCGTAAATTGTCTGAATCTCAAGACGTTGGTCGAACCAATTGTGGAAATTACTTCACACAAATTTGTATATCAATTTGCATTTTTCAAATGAAAGAAAAAAAGATAGTTTAATTAAGTCATTATTCTGTTTTAAATTAGGTTTAAATGACCTATATAATTAACTAGAAAGCTATATACAGCGTGCTACTTGGAAATGGTACATTGCAGGCCTTCTTTTCTTTGTTATCAACAGTAATTCTTCCAAATGACCATATAAATGAGTAAAAAGCGAGCTACGGTGCAAAGCTGCAATTTTTTTGACACAGTGATACTCTAAATTGCTCTTGTCGAAGGTTGACATAAAATGAGAGCTACGATGCATGGATACTGACACAGATACGGTGATACGACATAATATGGAGATATGTTAAATTAACAAGAAAGAATTCAACGCAACATGGGAATACGACACGACACGATACTACACAGGATTACGAGAGTATACTATCGTGTCCATGCATTGTAAAAGGAGAGTGACCAGTAAGTACAAAAAATGAGAACGCATTACCTTAATAAACTGATTTAATCCACATTTACATACAAAAGCTGGTTCATAACTTAAATTTTGAACTAGCAATTAACTGAGATATACGTACCCTGCATGTTTTATAAATCATGTCGTTGTTTCTCATGATTGCTCATGAAAGTGAAGAAGTTTACATGCTGCACAATATCATGTCAGAAAACGATTTCAATAAGCAAAGAATCGGTTGCATCAATCAAAACTGCATAAAAACTACCAAGAATTTGCAAATACAAAATGTAGTGAGAGACTCAAACAACAACTACGAAGCTTTATCTCACTAAGTGAGGTTGACTCTAAGAATCCTAAAAACGTTCGATTTTGCACCAAGTATTCCGTTAGTTTCAAATCTGCAGGAAGAGATTCATAAAATAAAATAAAATAAAAAGAATTTGCACCCAAATTTAGTAACTGTCACTGAACCAGCTTCCTATCGAACCAAATTCATACTAATAACAGCAAGAAGAAAATAAAAAAATAAAAATCTTTTTCGAAAATATGAAGAAAAATAAGATGATCCAGTGCAGCAGCAGAGTTGCAGGGTTGGAATCGAGAGTCCTGTGATTGGTGCCATATTACGTTTGAATCTGACCAGATTCAAGATTCTCGAGACCCAATTGGACTCCTTATTCCCCTCTAATTACGGAATCTGCCCCTATAAACTCGATCTTTCAGATTAGGCGCCATCTGTTTCTCCCGATAAGTACAAAACCAAATAAATCCGCAGATAATCCCTTTCCTTTCTCAAAAGCCCCTTGCTTTCTCTCTCTTTTTCTAGTCGGGAGCGTTTTCCCGAGAAAATTCGATATTTTCCGGGAAAATCAGATCAATTTTGTGGGATGGACGAGGAGGGTGCGCTGCCGGACCATCTGCGGTGCAGCCGGACCGACGGTCGGCAATGGCGGTGCAAGCGGAGGGTCATGGACGACATGAAGCTCTGCGAGATTCACTATCTCCAAGGCCGTCACCGTCAGTTCAGAGAGAAAGTCCCCGAGTCACTCAAGCTCCAGAGGACGCCCAAAAAGGCGGGGAACAAAGATCAAAACGGCAGCGGAGTCAAAATTAGGGCACGGAAAGTGGAGAATTTGGTGAAGCTGCCGAAGCGGAAGCGATCCGATGAGCCGGTGAAGAATTGCAAGAAGAAGAAGAGGAAGGTGAAGTTGAAGAAGAGTGAGTTGAATTTGGAGCTCATACGGATGGTGCTGAGGCGGGAAGTCGACAAGCGGAACCAGACGACGACGAAAAAGAAGGTTGTGGAGGAGAGTGAGGAGGATGATGACGACGACGATGACGGCGGTGGTGGTTTCACCAGAGACTTGCCTAATGGCCGAATGGCAATCTCTTCGTCTTCGTCGCAGTCGCCGAGTCTTCGTTCCGGCAATGCAGGTTCCAATTCGTCTTCTGATGGGAAGGTCGGGGCTGATTTGAACCCGGTTACTACTCGGAGGCGGTGCTTTCGGTCCAAAAACATTGAGCCAATGCCTGCTGGCACATTGCAGGTGAGCTGAATGACTGAAAGAAACAATTTTGATCATATGGTTTTTTTAGTGTTTTTTGAAATTCTATTCTTTTCGTTTAGTTTCTGCCATATAATGTGGGGAAGTTGAGGAAGGGGAAGAGGAAAAAGTGCCATTGGTGTCGAAAAAGCTGGAGCGGTGTTTCTTCCGGTCTAATTAAGTGTTCGAGTTGCCAGAAGCACTTCTTTTGCTTGAATTGCGTCAAAGAAAGGTTTGTTTTTTCAGTTACCTCGTCATCAAATACTCTCGGCCCCGAAGTTGTTGGTAGAAATAGACCACATTGAAATAATATCCTTATGCTCTTCAGCTGTATGCTATAGTTCATCTCCTTGTTATATCTGACAAGGCTTGATGAATCTTGGTTCTTAAAACAATTTAGGTACTTTGATACACAAGATGAAGTCAAAATGGCATGCCCAGTTTGTCGAGGAACTTGCCCTTGTAAGGAATGTTCTGAAAATCAAACAAAAGACGCTGAAAGTAAGGTCTGACATTAAAGTTAGCTCATTCGTGAACCTGGTTGTGCTTCGTATGAAGTTGGATGCTAACGATTCAAACCATGCACTCTTTTTTTCAGGATTATTTGGGGGTTAAGAATAAAGTTGAAGTAATACTACAGTTCCATTACCTGATCTGTATGCTTCTTCCTGTGTTAAAACAAATAAACCAAGATCAGAAAGTCGAGCTAGAAGCAGAGGCAAAAATGAGAGGTATTGTGTAATTCTACTCAGAATGTTGATCTTTGCGCCAACTTTGTGGTCATAACTGGAAAAACAATATTTTCTTCGTAATACCAGGGGAAAAGCTATCTGAAGTTCATATCAAGCAGGCTGAATATAGCTGCAATGAACAACACTACTGGTATGTTCTATAATTCTGCAATGTTTTAACAGTTCGAGTGAAATTTATGTAATGTTCTTGCATTGATTCTCTGGTGCATTATTGACTTTTGGAACAGCAATAAGTGCAAAGCTTCAATAGTGGATCTCCATAGAAGCTGCCCAAATTGTTCCTATAACCTCTGTCTAAGTTGTTGTCGAGATCTGTTAAGTGGGAGCCTTTTTGGTGGTATAAACACATCTCTCCTAAAGCACTCCAACAAAAAGAAAACTGGCGTCTCTAGTAAGGAGCAACTTGTAAAGAAGCCAATAACCGCCCATAAGCAAAGTGTCCATAGTTTGTACCTTTCATCTTCTGCATCAGTACCTAGCTTGAAAGCTTGTGATGCTGTTAATGGTATATCTTGCCCAGCTAAGGAGTTTGGAGGTTGCGGTGACAGCCTCCTTGATTTGAGATGTGTTTTTCCGTTAAGTTGGATCAAAGATCTAGAAGCAAGTGCAGAAGAAATAGTTTGCAGCTATGAATTTCCAGAAACTGCTGACATGTCTTTGTGCTGTCCACTATGTTTGGGCGTGGATCAGAAGGTTGATGGGCTTCGACAGTTGCAAGAAGCTTCTGTGAGAGAGAACTCAAACGATAACTACTTATTCTACCCCACGCCTGTTAACACAAATGGTGATAATGTTGAGCACTTTCAGAAACATTGGAGTAAAGGTCACCCTGTAATAGTGCGTGACGTACTTCAAGCTACATCACATTTGAGTTGGGATCCAGTGTCCATGTTCTGCACTTATCTTGAGAGGAGCATTGCTAGATATGAAAACAACACAAATTCACATGAAGCTATCCACTGCTTGGATTGGTGCGAGGTCAGTGAAGTTCTACTGTTGATAGAATAGTTCTCTTTTAATTCACGATTGTCTACACCTAATCCCATTCTCAATTTTAGCCCTTACAAAGAAAACTGATTGTGTTCTCTCTGCATCTTTATCTCCGTATCTCTAAAGTTTTCAAGTACACATAATTATCCTACCATCCGGCCTTCTTTCTTCTAAAAGAAAAAAATATAATATGGCAGGTGGAACTTGGAATCAGGCAGTATTTCATGGGTTCATTGAGGGGGCAGGCCCAGAGGAATGTATGGAATGAGACACTGAAGTTGAAGGGTTGGCTTTCTTCGCAGTTGTTTCAGGAACAATTTCCAGCTCATTATGCTGAAATAATACGAGCTCTACCACTTCAAGAATACATGAATCCCATGTCTGGTCTTTTAAATCTTGCTGCAAGGATGCCTCAAGAAATCCAAAAACCCGATCTAGGTCCATGTGTTTATATATCATATGGCTGCACCGAGCAACTTGTACAAGCTAATGCAGTGATAAAGCTGTGTTATGACTCATATGATGTGGTATGCCTTGTAATTATCCCTTTTACGTTGCTGTCAAGTGATTTCTTGTTTCTTTTGATGTTGTGCTGCAAAGACACAATTAGGCACCATATCATATCAATTGTTGAAGAAACTGCTACTGCTTTCTGTGCATATTATTTTGAATTTATAGATTGATACCTAAGAAGTCTCACCTCACCTAAACAGCTTCACCAAGCATTACTCTAAATCTTGGTCAATGAAATTGTAATTTTTAAACTTGTTTAGTACAAATTTAGGTGGAAGAACATGGAGAAAACCATAAGCTGTTTGCTAAAGCTTCACATTTTTTTTTTGTTAAAGATTAGTTTTGCTTAGGGAACATATATATTTTCAAGTCTGGGTGTACCATTTCATTTATTCTGTTGATTTTTTTACCCCAGGTTAACATTTTGGCACATGCATCAGATGTCCCTATCTCTGATGAACAAGTTTCTAAAATAAGAAAGTTACTGAAAAAGCACAAGGCTCAAAATCAGAGGGAGATTTCTAGGGTTGCTTCTGAACAATCTGTGGCAAAAAAAGTCAATGGAGAACCAGTATTGTATGGTGAAACCATGAGAGAAGCAGGGCTACATAATGTGATAGGAGAGGAGATGCATTTACGCAAAAGAATTGCTAGAGAGTCTTGCTTCTCCACGCATGAAGCATGCGCAGATGCTGAAGCATCTGATTCTGATTCAGAAGCCACATTAAGTAGCTCTGGGACTCTTCATGATGCTGAAACATCTAAAGATACAAAGTGTGAGATTCTGCTCGACAGCTGCAATAACTATGAAAAGCAAACCTTGGATGAGTCTTGTGGTGCCCAATGGGATGTTTTTCGCAGACAAGATGTTCCGAAACTTATAGAATATCTCAGAAGGCACTCTAATAAATTCACTCGTAAACTTGACTTTCATAAGCATGTAAGCCCAAAACCTGTAGCTACTGCATTTGAGTAGATCAGGTTAAACTCTTATCTTACTTTTTGACTTCCACACTTACTGCAGGTTGTTCATCCCATTCTTGATCAGAGTTTCTTTCTAGACTCAAGTCACAAATTAAGGCTCAAGGAGGAATTTAGTAAGTGTAATTCATGTCATTTCCATCACTGGTTGAATTATGAATAACTGAAGCTAACGTGCCACTCATTGTCATCAGAAATTGAGCCTTGGACTTTCGAGCAACACATTGGAGAAGCTGTTATCATCCCTGCTGGATGCCCATATCAGATTAGGAATTCTAAGGTGTGTAACACGGTTATGATCTAGCATTTAGAAAAACCTTTTGAATCTTTTGTATTTTACTACTTTTGAGTTTTTGGAATGATTACCAAGAATTTGTACAGGACTTGCACTTATTATGCTGATAAGTTTATTGTTTCCACCAATTGTCACAATATTGTACATTCTGTTTCTTTTGACATAGTCTTGTGTACATGTGGTGCTGGACTTTGTATCACCCGAAAATGTTGCTGAGTGCATCCAGTTGACTGATGAAGTCCGTCTGCTTCCAGCAGACCATAAAGCAAAAGTTGACAAGCTAGAGGTGAACTTTTATCGATCTTAGTACCAATGTCATCTTTTCTCCATAATGTGCATAAAACTTGATCAGTGATAGAAAGTGTCTGCCCTTGTCATGAAATGCAGGTGAAGAGAATGGCCCTTTATAGTATTAGTTCAGCAATCAAAGAAATACGTGAGCTGACTTGTGCAATGTAAGTACCCCTGCTGAGAAAGACATTTATCTCCTCTGTGCTTCCCACATTTAGCACCTCCAGAATTTTCAGAAAAAGGAAAAGAAAATGGAGATTCTTCCTTGGACATGTCAAGATGTTGCATGACTGTTGGGATTTTAAACGATTGTCCAGCATCCACTGCCTGTTTGTAAATGCTGCGTTGCTCAGGCTCTAAGTGCCCAAATTGTTGGACTCTCCATGCTCCCCAATAAAAGGTATGGAACGCATACTTTCCTGTTAAATCACATTTCTATCATTGACCGGTATATGGAATGATGACGCTTGTGTTGTTTGTGTGTGTGTGTAAAACTTTGCTCACCCTTCTCTCCGTTCTTAAACATTTCTTAGTGCTTAAGTATGCAAAACTATATTATACATCGAATGTTCTTGGAAAATATAGTTATCTGCTTTGCTCACTGCCATGAATAATAATGTAGGATTGTCAAAGCAGTGCTTGCTAACCATGTTCCCTTACAGGTAATGTAAGATGATCACGGCTATACCTTCTAGGAACATCTGGAAACTGCGTCAGCTGTAGTTTGTGATTAGGCTACTTTGATTCGTCTAGATTCTATTGTACAGAGAAGTGTATATACATTCTTCATTTGTTGCGGTCTCGAGCAAAGTGTTACTGTTTCTTCCCAGCAGAGAGAATAAGAAATAGAAAGAATGGGAGCATTGATCTTACTTCAGACGGGAAATGTTTCTCGAAGCCCTGCTTCATTATCTAGGGAGAAGGCCTAGCTACAGCGTTTTCCCATGGTGAATGCTTTTCGGAAGGCACATTTGAGTTTGTGTCGCTGCTGCGCTGAATATGCTTTTCGGATGGCACAAGGCCTAGCTAGGCAAAATTAACGTTTTTTTTTTTCAGTGTAGAGCTGTTGGAACTTTTTTTGAAGTAGTGTAAGCAAGTTTTTTTTTTTTTAGTACATCGATATTTTTACACTAAAAGGAGGGGAAGCTCGGCTAAGTCACACAATGGGCGGTTTAATTTGGTATTGAATTTGCATTTCACGAGATTCGAATCTAAGATCTCTCACTTCCAAATAAAGAGGAATATTACCTGACCATAGTACTAAGTGGTTGGTGTACGCAAGTTTTAAAATCTTCACCTTGTTAGTTAATATTGGATTACTGATTGATTTCAGATTTATTTTATTTTATATAGGTTTTAGCCAATAACACGGCATTGAGATCCTCTACAGATATCACACTTCGAAGCTTACAGACCAAGAAATTCATAACATTCAATGTAAATCCTTTGGTCCCCATTAATCCATCTAACTAGCTCACCTCACACAAAATCTCTCTCCAATGCCCTTCTCACCTAAGCGGTCTAGATTTCTCGATCTGTGTAAGATAAAAAAAGGATCTCAATCCAATCCAACAACCGTATCACAAAGGGTGCTCTAGTTGAAGTGCTGGTTTTGAGCGTATGATCCTCTATTTTGTTAGGTCATATATATATTTTTTCCAGATGGAAAATGATTATGTGAGATTATTTTGTTGTTTTTGTTAATGGCAGGAAGAAACAAGAGGAGAGTACCTTGGAACTCCTGTAATGCCATAGAAAGAAAGTGATAACTGCTGTTGATATGTTTGTATACAAAGAACAAATGTGCAAAAATTAATAAAATTGGAAGCTGTACAGGAAGGAAACGTTCTACTAAGATTGAAAGAATGGATCTTCACTTTATTTCTTTTCTTTTCCCTCTACTGTTCTTGCTTGGTCATTCTCAGGCTTCAAAAAGGGCAAACGCTTTTCGACAAAAACAAGCTAGACACAAAGGATTCAACCTTCAAAATTCTACTGCAATTTATCAACAACAAAAATTTGAATGAAATTCAAGATCGAAGCAGTCGCGTCCATTCTCTTGGGACGGGTGTATTTCGGGTTTTAGAACTGTCAAAATTGTTTTGTAATTGTACCACTGACAAAGACCTTATGGAGCCATTAGTCCCTCAATTGTGTAGGAAAGTGACTTTGCCCAGTCAGCTTTGAGAAGTAGCGTTTGCAATGTGTCCATCACGTTGTACGCAGGGTCGAGTTTCCTCTGCCATCCCTGCAAAACACAATCAGTGAGATATGTAAAGCAGTTATTGACGAGCAACTGCCTCTAAGCAAGGTGATTTTATCGACGCGATCACTCAAATAATGATTACAGAATGTAACAACAGGTTTCATTTCATAAGAGAATAGCGATGCATCAGCTGTGGTGGATATATAAAGGAAAACGAAATTACCTCAAGGACCAAAGTTGTTACCATGACAGTACAGACATTGCCATCAACATTGACTCTATGACGCCTAACTTTCTCCAGTAACTGCTGCATACACTCAGCTGGATGGACCAAATCACCTTCTGGAGTTCCCCAGAACGCGAATGACTCCTCCACTTCCTGTTAGAACAATAGTAGATTGAGGGAAACTTGTAAAACAAGCATCTCGAGTTCGTAATAACATTTAAGAACTGCATTTTTCTACAACCTTAACGCACGAATGAATGAAACGAGGAGTGAATAGTACACATATCATATCTTGCAATTGTGCTTAATAGAATTCACACTTCGAGACAATAAATTAATACCAGGAAAGTTTGATTCAAAAAGATTTCTAAATATGTAATTAATAAACTTCCAAGTTCCAATTGAAAAATCAAATCATGCAACCTTATCACAATCATTCCTACGAACAAGTAAAAAGTTGCCTGACAATATTACCTCAATGAATGCCTTTGGGTTAGGGCATTTCTGTTGCTTGGATAGTCTGAGGGTGCACTCAGCAGCAGTGCGCCCATCACGACGAGCAACCGCCTTGAAAAATTCCACTAAATTTACTCTATCATGTTTAGAGAGTTCAGCAGTCATGCCTACATCAAGGAAAATGACATGAGGCTTTGATTTGAAGAGTCTATTCCTAGAAGACTTGTTCTTAGGCACCCGGACAAGGATATTTCCAGGATGCATGTCTGCATGAATAAAGTTGTCCACCTGAAAGAAGAAATTCTGATAACTTAGAAGAACGTACTGAAAAGTACCAAAGACCAAAACATCTGAGTTCTCACTAACAATCAAACCACAACAAATCAAGCATACTAGCAAGCTGGCCTCAGAGACTGTAGCCGCTTCCCCTGTAGTCATCTGCTCGTTCATGCATATGAAAACTATACCTTTTTTATTTTATTTTTAAGTATCTGACAATCTTTAGCTATATCAATTATCAAACAGCAGAAATCACTAACTTTAACATACAAAAAGATGCGTATGAGGTTTAAACACAATGAAATCACCATAGCTAAAGCAGAAATACATTGCAGGAAACATCAAGGGTGTGAATGTTACCAGGAGCATCTTCAAAAGTGCATGTGTCCCGATGTGAGCAAGTGCAGATTTAATCCGTTCATGCCCTTCAAGACCATCAACATAGTGTGAGACACATTCCCCTGGTTCATAAGTTTCCACCAGAACAGCAGGATGCACAAGTGGATACAAAGGCTTCGGGAAAGAGACATCCTTCCATCTACGGAAATTATAAATAAAACGGCTCAAATGGGCAGCTTCCCTTGCAAGGTCAACTTGAGACATCATAAAAACTGCAAACTGCTGCACGCTTTCATCCAATCTCCACCACTTTAAGGCAGGAACGAACTTTGAAATTTTTGCAACCAGATTGATTATAACAAAATCTCTCCTAATTGATTCACCAACACCAGGGTGTCTAACCTTTACTGCAACTACTATGGGCTTCACCTGTTGACCAGGGTACCTAAATCTTAACGTAGCTCGATGCACTTGAGCAATACTTCCAGATGCTACTGGTTTCTCTTCAAAATTGTCAAAAATCTCGGGCAGTTTGCGGCCAAATGCTCGTTCGATAGTTTTCTTTGTGTAGGCAAAGCTATGTTCAGGAGCTTTGGTGTGAAGCTCAGAGAGCTTGGTGCATAGATCTCTTGGGAAGAGATCAGGCCGTGTAGCTGCCCATTGACCCCATTTGATGAAAGCAGGACCTGCCAATTCCAATGTTCGGAGAACAACATGAAGCCACAACTTCCTAAACTCAGGTCCAAAGCAGTCAGCAAATGCAGCCATCACTATGCTGGGTGTGAACAAGATTCCTAAGGTGACTGCTCTTAATACCAAGATTGTCCCTTCTAAAACTGCAAACGCTAATGAGGTCATAAAAGCATGTCCATCCTGTGCGTGCATATACAAAGTATTTGATGGTGGGTGGTATTCCGTTTCTGCCAAAGACCTCTGTGACCATGCTAGCTTCCCACTTGTGAAGGCAAAAATACCAGGAAGCAACAGGTTAGAGCGGGTTACAGCCAAGCTGAAAGCTTGTGCAAAATTATTTATCCGCAAGAATCCACGACCACCAGAGGAAAATCTTTCAGAGAGCCTTTTCCAAGCAAGTTGGGCATGGTGTCTCACTGCACTCCTTGCGGGACCAAAACTCCTGGAACAATTACTCCGGTAAAAATTCTTCGTATTATTATACAATGAGAATGAGGCATGCCCTCTTGTAGGAAACGTATAGTCCCTGTATAATCTGTATTGGGGAAGACGGAGGCTAACTCTAACAATTGTCCCATACTTGTCCGCTTCCGGACAACTCAGTTTCGGGCTATTAACAACCGTATTCGCAACTTTCCTAAAACTTCTAAACGTCAAAAATCTGCATTCCAAATACCAAACCCAAATAAAATCAGCATACTACCATTCCAATTCACAAACATATCAAAAAATGGCTTCATTACTCAGGAAAAATAAGCAGTCCATTCCCATTTGCAGCATTGATTCATACATTCAAAGGAACAGAAAAAATGATGAACAAGCACCCAATTTTCCAATGTTTCTACACAAATCAAAGGCAATTGCTTTCTCAAAAAAGGCGATTGCTTTCTCATCACGGAAACAAATCGTCACCAAAACCCAAACCATAGCTGAAACAAAAAGCAGAGAAAACAGATAGGAAGGGCGACCGACCTCGACATGGCGATCGGAACGGAGGGAGACTGGAAGAGGCTAAAGTGCGCTGATGGAGGAGGAGGAGGTATAGGGTTGCTTTAACCAGCATCTTTTTCTCATGGGACTCGAGCCTTTAGGCAGCGTCCTTGTTCATGCTAGACAAGCTTTCGACTTTTCGTGGGGAATAGGTCGGTGAGATTTAGGGTTTCGGACAACGCAAACAACAAGCAGCAGTCGGATCAAGGCGTTTAGGCTTGGAGGAGGAAGAAGAAGAAGATGGCGGATGGTTAATTGGGTCGTTGTTGGGCCCGGTATCGTGGGCCTCACGCAATGCTGCCTTTCCGAGTTGCCGACCTTTTGGGATATTTTGTCACGTTTAATAATTATTTTATCACCCGAAGAGTGGGAAAGAGTCTTTATTTAAAAATAGAACCTGGTGCGGAAAGTAATTATGTTTGTGTATTTAGTGACGATTCAATTTCCACAAATTCTTAATTCATGTAATAATTATTTATTTAACCTACTAACGCTAAAACAATAAGACTCGAAATCTAAAAGATCCGATGTCCAGATATACAAATATATGAATTATAAGGTTTTTTTATTTATAAAATATAAGGATGAGGTTAAAATATAAAACAATAAATAACAGGTACAAATATTAATCTAGATACGTATTCTATGATAACTCTCAACAGTCTCCCCTCCATTTTTGTACCTTTAGTGGGCTTAGTGTTTCCGGCGATTGTAATGGCTTATTTATCTCTTTATGTTATAAAAAAATAAAAATAAAACAAGATTTTTTAGATACAACAAGAACAAATCTTTAAAATAAAAAATTGCTAATAAAATTTATCTGTATGTTCATAAACGTTTTTGTTGAAAATATTTTATAAGAATCACATCAATTTTTCAAATAAAGATACAGGTGCTTGCCTTATTAAGAAACAAAAGTACTTCGACTTGAACATGCTTTATGAAAGTAACGAAGTGTTTTTAAAAAAAGTATTATGACTCAAAAATACTTTTTAATTTTTATTATCAAATACAATCTAAAGTGTTTTTTAAAAAAGAAATTAGATGTGGGTTCGATACGATTAAAAAGTAAAACCCGTTCAGAAAAAACGAAAGGCAGAGATCAAATGACATGCGTGTTTGGCTCATAGCCTCCAAAGTGTTGCCTATGTAGCAAATGGAAGTCCACAAACATCAATACAAAATATCTTAATAAAATTAATAACAATTTCTATGTAAGTCACGGGTCTCTGTATTTATTAGCTTTTATCATAATAATGTGGGGGCAAATCAGCAGAGAAGCTGCTGGTTGGAGAGTAAACTAAGAATTTACACCTTGTGTCGTTCAAATAAAATGGTTGGGGATGTTTGTGGAGAACATGACATCCAATTATTTCATTTGAACGACATGAGGTATAAGTTGGTGGAACGAGTGGTTCAATGAACAAACACGCGATTTTGAGTTGAAGAATGCCTTGCAAGCATTAGAAATGCCAAATTTTTTAGGGCCTGTTTGGTATCTTATTTAAATTTTTTTATCATTTCTCAAAACATTTCTTAAGAACATTTCTTGAAAACAATTTTCTTTAAGACTCAAAAACTTGATTGGTTTGCGATTTAAATTTTTTAAATCTTACGACTTAAACTTGATTGGATTGGAGTAGAGACGAAAAAAGTAAAAAAAAAAAAAAAAAAGAGGAGAAAGAAAGAAGAAAAGAGAGAGATATATTTGGAGTGAGAGGGGAGGAGGGAGAGAAAAAAAATGAGTGAGTTTAAGTTTAAAAACTCTAAAAACTCACTTTTTATGTTTTTAAGGAATAAACTATATTTTTGAGTGAGTCTTGAGTTCAGTTTTTAAAAATAGTCATACCAAACAAGTTTTTAAGACCTAAAACTTGAAAACTGTTTTTGAGTTTAAAAAGTTGGATTCAAGTACACTACCAAACAGACCCTTATTTCTCCAACAGAATTGAATTCATCGGTCTTACTAGTTGTGGTTGAAGGAGCATAATGAAAAAGAACAATACGGGAGAAACATTTTATTCAATGATTATAAAACCCTAATACAAAGCATGGTTTAAATAGCAAACTCTCAAGCAAATCCTAATAAGCAAAATACCAAAAATACCCTAAAATCCAACACCCACCGTCAAACTCATGACGGTATACGACATGAGTTTGCCCACAAGCAAATGCGGATTCAAACACCATCAAGCGAGTAGGCAAGCCCTGCTACGTGGACAGACTAGCGAACTAGCGAACTTGAACTTGAACTTGACTTGACTTGCAAACTTAAGAACTTGACTTGACTTGCGAACTTAAGAACTTGACTTGACATGCAACTTAACTGGACTAGAACGAAACTGATGATCGAGCCTCACCAACCAAAGTCAAAGTCATCGACACGGTCAGTTGTAGTAGATTCCAGAGTTAACATGGCCAATGCTTTTGGTGGATTAGTCTCGGCAGCTGCAAGTTGTTTCTTACACTCATTGAGCAACTCGGGACAATTCACCTTCCAATGCCTTTTTCTCTTGCAATAGGCACACTCATCCATACCAATAACCCTTTTACCACAAGGTCTCAATCTAGTTGTCATAGCTAATGCTGAAGAGTTCGACAAGGACGAAGAAAGCCTATGCGAATGTGACTGCACACGAACTTCTTTGGCTTGTAACTCATGAAGTATAGAATCAACAGTTGGAAGATGAGTCTAATGTACGATAGAGCTACGAAGGGTCTCAAACTCATCTCAAAGAGGCATCAAGAACTGAACAAGACGTTGTTTTTCTCTATATTGACAATAAAGCTCCACAATACTAAGTCCTTTAGGTTCAGTCAATGCAAGTTGGTCCCAAAGACTGGTCATTTCGTTATAAAATCTTGAATGCTCTTTTCACCTTACTGGATTGCACGAATCTCCATTTCTAATTGGTAACGCTTTGCAAAATTGGCATTGGTATACAACTTTGCTAAGTGATCCCAAACTTCCTTAGATGTAGAGAACTTAGCAAGTTGTATTCCAATAGCCATATCAACAGAGTTATTAATCCAAGTAATAATCTTTGAATTATTCTGTAAACACGAAAATTTCCTGAAGGAACAAGAACACGTGTACAAAATAATATTTGTATTGATGAATTTGTTTGGGGTTACAATCTCTATTTGATTTGGTCCTCTGATTCGATCTCCGTGAGATATTGATTTGTGGATTTGATGGGCTGTTGATCCGAAGGGCCGTTGAGGCTTGATTCTTTGGATAAACTGTTCTTTAAGGGCCGTTGGGCTTGATCTTGAAGTTTGGCGGATGAACGCTTCTTCAGGTGCCTTTTGGGCTTGATTCTCGAAGTTGGACGAACCTTGAATGACGGATGGATCTTCAGGGGGGCTGTTGGGGCTTGATTCTGAAATTGGATGATTTGTTGATCCAGAGGCCGTCGGGGCTTGATTCTGGAAGATGGATGAATGACGAACGAAGAACGATGAACGATGAACGATGAACGATGGATGAACTTCAAGGGGCTTTCGGGCTTGATTCTTGAAGAATGGATGTGTGGATCCAAGGGCCGTCGGGGCTTGATCTTGGAAGATGGATGAATGTTTGCTTCAAGGGCCGTCGGGGCTTGATCTTGAAGGTGGATGAACGGATGAACGATGAATGGATCTTCAAGGGCTTTTGATCTTGAAGAACAGTTGTGTTGATCCAAGGGCCGTCGGGGCTTGATCTTGGATTAAGAATCGGCACGTGACCAAGGTGCTTGTTGATTCTTCAAAGGTTTTGGCGAAGTTTCTTCAAGGGCCGTTGGGCTTGATCTTGAAGGTGGATGAACGTTTCTTCAAGGGCCGTTGGGGTTTGATCTCGAAGAACGATGAACAAAGAACGAAGAACAAAGAACGAAGAACGAACTTCCAGAGAATTCTCTTCCAATTTGGGAGTAGAGAAATGTATTTGTGAATTGGTGATTTGAAATGAGTGAAATTGGCTTCTATTTATAGAATTTTCCAAGGCCTAATTTTGAATATAATATCCCAGATGAAATAAGCCGTCTCTGCCAGGTGTTGACACGTGTCTTGTTTGACAGCTTTTCTAACTCTTTTCGAATTTTCGTCGAATCACACAATATGTGTACAATTTATGTAATACACGAGTGTTAAAATTTTGACCATTGGTCAACATTTATTTACTGAAATTTCACTGTCTACAAATGCCCCCACTTCAAGGCGCGCTGCATGCATGTGATTGTCACGTGTAGAGGGTGCGTTTTGAAGTTTCTTTACTGTAGACGTTGATCCAAGGGTCGTCGAGGCTTGATCTTGGATTGGGCCGGGATCTTCTTCAAGTGCCGTCGAGGCTTGATCTTGAATTGGGCCGAGACTATTTTCAACTTTACTGGGGTGAATCGGCACGTGTATTTGTGCTTGTTGACTTTCCACAGATTTCATCTTGAACAGGTTTTGATTCAGGGGTGTTGGACACTTGATCTTGAATCGGGTTTGTAATTTCTCCAAGGGCCGTTGAGGCTTGATCTTGAAGGTTGATTCAGGGGTGTTGGACACTTGATCTTGAATCGGGTCTTGATTTCTCCAAGGGCCGTTGCGGCTTGATCTTGAAGGTTGATTCAGCACGTTGTCTCCACATGTTTCAAGTAATCGGATCTTCATGCAGGTCTGGCATCTTCTTTTGCAGTATTTTTTTCTCTAATGCAAAAATTCCCATGAAAGCAATTGGAGATGCCGCTCCAAAACATTCAATGTAGAGATTAGCTATGCTGCAAAAATTCCCATGAAAGCATCAGAACATCACTTCTCAGCGACTCATCATGTTTTCCAGCTTCCAACATTAGTTGAAGATGACTGCTCGAGAGCAATGCTAGGTAAGCAATCAGGGAAGGGTTCCAGACAATCAGTCCCAGATCGGAAGCTTGACTCCAAGTGGCGGCTGATCGCTCTCTTTCTCTTTGTCCCGTAGGCAAGAGCAAGGGTAAAGGAAAAGCATGCCATGAGATATCTTTGCCTTCGACCCTGCTGATATGAGATACTTTGGCTTTTGAAGAAGTACAAGTTGATTTTTGAACTGGGTTTGGGAGTCTTTTTACTTGCAAGCGATCCTCAGCTTAGTTGAGGATGAATCAGCACGTTGTCTCCACATGCTTCAAGTAGTCCGGTCTCCACGCAGGTGTGGCATCTTCTTGAACTCTTGGATCAACCCAGACTCATCTGCTTTTCGAAGCAACTCAGACTCCTCCTGCTTCGTCTGTGAGGTACTTTTGCTTTTGAAGAAGCACCTCAACACAGGTTTATTTTTGAAGTGGGCTGGGAGGGGTCTGAGATGAGTACTCGAGAACAAGACTAGGTAAGCAATCAGGATCTCACTTTCTCCATGTTCTTCAGATGAAAGTGAGGAGAAAGCATGATATGAGATATTTTTGCTTTTAACCTTTTTGATATGAAATATTTTTGCTTTGGATGATTTGTTTTCTGGGGTGTTCCAAGGGATGAAGAACACTGAGTGACTCGAAAGGTTTCTTTGAGAATACATTTTCAGAGATGAAAAGATGAAGAAATGTAGAGAGGTTGAGAGGGTGTGCCTTTGCTGTGGAAGGCGAAGGTAGAACTTATAGAATTTTTTTTTCTTCTCAACCGGAACTATTCTCGCACTATTTGTCGGCAGCCGGTGGATGGATGAACAGTACCCGTTACGCGCTTTCTGACAAAGCCGTCCGTAATTTCCGCGAAGCTGACTGCGCATGCGACGAGTGACGACACGTCTTGAATGATGATCTTTTGAAAACCGGAGTTCAAATCCGGGTTCGGCTCGTGGTTTTCGCAACGCTCCAAGCTGCCTGCGACGCATGTGACGAGTGATGACAAACTGGAAAAGCTGATGCCACGTGATTTCTGAGTCAAGCCCAGCTTTTGATAGAGGAACGGCTCTTTTGAGACAGGACTCCGGCCTTCGAGAAAGGAGCGTCACTCTTTGATTTGCGAGAGGAGCGCTTCTTCATTTTCTTCTTTTTATAGAGGCGCGAATTTTTGTTTCACCTCACACTTGAACTCCCTTCTGTAAACACTCTTCTTGCACTTCTGCAATTTTACTCTTTCCGATCTCTTCTTCCTCAACACTTTCTAAAAAATGTCTTGCCCTTCTGACCGTCGCCTAAACTTGAACGTCGGAGAAGATGATGACTTGTCTTCTCCAGATAATATTTGGCGTCCGTCCTTCATATCCCCCAATGGTCCTCTTACAGTCGGGGACACAATGATGAGGAATGAAATAACCGCTACGGTGGTTGCTCGAAATCTCCTCACTCCAAGGGACAATAGGATGCTTTCCAGGCGGTCAGACGAGTTGGCTGTTCAGGAATCTCTAGCCCTCAGTGTCCAGTGTGCAGGCACAGTTTCAAACATGGGCCAGCGCCTGCTTGCCCGATCTCGTCAGGTGGAATCGCTGATGGCGGATGTGGCTAGTCTTCGGCAAGAAGTCAGAGGACTCAGGCACGAGAACAAGGAGTTGCACATGCTTGCAACTAGTTACTCGACCAGCATGAAGAGGAAACTGGACCAGCTGCAGGAGTCAGACGGTCGGATTCAGAGTGATCATGAAAGGTTTATGGCGTTACTCCCGAGGTTTATGTTGCCTTCGTCCTCTGGAGTTGCACCAAGCGTTCCGGCTCCGGAGATTCCAACTTTGGCTCTTCGTCTTCCCAGAGCTCCGTCGACTTCTGAGGCACCACCTGATCGTCCTTGATCGTCCTTGAATCTTTCTTGCTTGTAATTTTGATTTGACTTTTTTTTTTTGTGGCATGTAGAGTGCCAATTTGTGTAATTTTCAAGAGAAATAAATAAAAATGGATTTTTATCGCTTTTCTCTCCTCTTTTTTTTTTGCTATATATATATTATATATATACTATGTATGTATATTATAGGCATACATACGCATTTTTTTTTTGCTACGTACGTACAATATTCATAAATATGTACATATATTATATGCATACACATGCATTTTCATAACTTCTTTTTTCTCTTTATTTTTTATTTATTTATTTTTATTTATTTTTTTATTTTATTTTATTTTTAAAAAAAAATAGTGCAGATTCACCGAAAGCGTCATCCCTATTTTCATCCTTTTCCTCTTTTCTTTTCATGTGGTGCCAACACACTTTACTCCACCACTCCACAGCTTTTCATTTTTTTTTATTTCTTTTCTTCCCACTGCTTTCGGTGACTGCCCATTTCCTTCACATGTGGTGCCAGCCAGCTTTATCCTCTTTTGCCCCATTGTTTACGTGGACGAACCCACCATTCCAAAACTTTCTTTTATTTTATATTTTCTTTCGTTCTTTTGTTATTCTTTGTCGTCCACCTTCCTCTTTTTTTATTATTATTATTTTTTTCTTTATATACACTGACTCCTCTGCCTGGATCTGTGGGTGAAAACCCAAGTTGAGCCCGAGAGAAGATGAAGGAATAGGAGTTGTGCAGATGGAAGATCCCGATGAGTTTGTGGAGATGGTGGAAATAACATGGTGGAGCCGTGCAGTGGACGGAGGTAACAACGGCAGAGTGTGTCGCTGGAACAGAAGCGGGCTTGAGGGAAGTGAGTTTGTTGGCGAGGTCGAGTCGGAATCGATGACGAAAATTGGCAGCGAAGGTGCTCCAAGAGGCGACTTTTGAATGAGACTAAACAAGAAATAAGGAATGATAAGGGGCTGATAAAAACTTGAATTTAGTTCAATGTACAGGGAGGTTAGCAGCAGAGAGAGAGCAGTAGGTTGCTTTCTGTGATCTCGACAGTTGCCAGCTGCTTGTCGACGTGGGTTCCCATGAACAAACCAGATGTCTATGTATGACTTATCCACAGACTTGGATGAAAAAAAAAATCCAAATCTTAGAATCTCATATTCCATTTAGGGTAACCATACCTTTTCATGCTGTAGAATGGTCACGATGCTCACACAACCATATTCCCTGCCATGGAGGGTACCCCATATGGCTCAGTTATGAGATGCAAATCATATTGAACAGCCCATTTCCCAATAGAAACCATGAGTACACTTTCATCAATCCCAGGTGCTACCAGGCCTGAAGAAGCATTTAAGGCAGGACTTGAGGCTGCTGTAGAGATCGTCCTCGTCGGGGGCCTGGCTCTGCTCGGTGTAGCCCTGGAGGTCGGATCTTATGGAGGGGATGGATGCCGGTGGCTCCGGCAAGGGCTTAGGATCCAACACCATGGCTGACCCTGCCATTCTTGCGCTCTCAGACGGTTTAGGTTTTGTGCTTCGATTCTTCTGGTTCGCTGTGGAGAGGAGAAGCGAGGAGACAGTGAGGAGGAGAGAGAGAGCGCAATCGAGTTTCAGTTGAAGTCCGCTACCTTTGTGAGGAGTAGAGGAAAATAAGAACGGGCCTGGATAGGTGCGATCGGAGCCATGTTCGGGTCGGGTCGGTGAAGATGATGAGCTTGGGGATCCGGCCCTCATGATTCACCCACGCCGCTAGCCGTCTTCCATACCACCATTAACCTCCGTCTTCTGGCACTTGCTCACAAGCCCCGACTTTTGCCGCTTCCTCAGTTATATGCAATATCGAGAAGGAAATTGTTCGTCTGCCCCTCTGTCATGTCACCGTCAACCTCGAACAACCTGGCCTTCAGCACGTACCTGAGCTGGTGGAGTCGGGCATCATCATCCTCACCAAAGAGAGTAATGGGCTGCTTGAGGAACCGGAGCCGGTGAGTTGCAAGTCGAAGGCACAGATGGAGCAGATAAAGGAAATTCTTGATCTTCCAACACCTTTCGGATTGCGGATGGTACCAGCCTGCTGGGGGTAGGTCTTGGACGCTCCGGCGTCGGCCTTGGATTCGAACTGGTGCTCCTCGTCCGACATCTCTCTTCCTCCGAACCTGATGAGCTTCTCTGTCCCTCTTGGTTTCTTCTGTTTCTGCTAAAACACTGAAAGAGGGCCTGGATGGATTGCTGTGGTTGTGAAAGGGAGATGGGCCTGGATTAGGCCTTAGATTTGTGGGCATAGTTGGAAAGCACGGGCTGCTGGGCCTGTAGGTTTTGAGGGCTGTGGGCCGAGCCTGGGCTTGGAGTATTGTGTTTTTTTTTTTCAAAATACATCATATGTATTTATTTTATTATTATTATTTTTTTCAAATACATAAAACATATGCATATTTTTTTTTTCAAATACATAAAACATATGTATATTTTTTTTTCAAATACATAAAACATATGTATTATTTTTTTTTTCTTTTGATGTGACTGAACTCAAAACATTTGAATATTTGAGATGCCTACGTACCCTTCCAACGAAAGGGATCAAGTCAAAACGTAGTTCAAAATACATACATATATTTTTTTTTGTATTTTCTTTTGTTGCCGTTTGCAGTTTTAACTCGTGCACGCGAGGAGCGTTGATGTTGCCTTTTATGCTCGTCCAAGCCAGGAGCCTTGGTGTCGCCTTTTATGCTCGTGCGGTCCAGGAGCATCTGTTCATGCAGTTTAGGTTCATGCGAACGAGGAGCATGGTGTCTTGCAGTTTTAGCTCATGCAGACAAGGAGCATGGTGTCTTTGCAGTTTTAGCTCATGCAGACAAGGAGCATCACACGAATTTGTCAAGCTATTTTGGAGAAGCGTTCCTCGCAATCTTTGTAGCAAGGAGCTTTGACCGGGTGTTTGAAGAAATCTTCCGGGAGGAAATCGCGCATCGTGATTGGGATAGGCGATCTTTGTGTTGAATTTCCATCATCTTCGACAATTTCCCGTTGCTTTGGAGATTGGCAAAAGCTGTTTTGCCCCCTTTCCGGTTGGTGGACTTGTGGTGGAGGCGTAGGCTTCATGTGCCATTTCTTTGGAGCAACATGAATCCATCCTTCAGCTTTGCTTGATTCAGAGCATGCCCCCAGCGGTGGCAATGAAGACTTCGAATCAAATGTTCCGGAAGTGACGGTGATATAATTCGTCTTTACCACATCGTCGAGATCCAGCTCGATGATCCCTTGCTGGGCCAGCCTTACGATGAGATCTTTCAGCACGAAGCATTTTTCTGTTGGATGGCTGACGAAGCGGTGGTACTTACAGTACCTTGGGTTGTCGGTGCGATTTATTTCTTCCGGCCATCGGCATTCGGGTAAATCGATCACCTTCTTCTCCAATAGGTCATCCAGCATTGCGGCCACGTCGGAGTCCGGAAAAGGATATATCTTCTGCTCTAGTTCCCTCAAGGTGCTTTTGTACTTGTTTTGGGTGCTAGAAGGCTCTCCTTTCTTTATCTCCCTTGTTTTATACTTGGACGGGATTTTGACGGGCGCCGATGAGATTTTGACAGGGGCGGTGTTAATGGTAAAAGCTTCCTTAGCGAGCTTCTTCCCAGTCTCGTCCACCTTCGGAGCAAACACTTTCTCTTTGAAGTTGGTGGTTGGCTCCCTTCTTCCATGGTTGGCGATGCTTAACTCCATGTCATGGGCAAGGGTTGCCAGTTCTTTGAAGGTCCGCGGTTTGATGCCTTGAAAAATGTAGTGCAATCCCCATTGCATGCCTTGGATGCACATCTCGATCGAAGAGCGCTCCAAGAGTCTATCTTTGCAGTCGAGGCTAAGGGTGCGCCATCGATTGATGTAGTCAACGACTGGCTCGTCCCTCCACTGTTTTGTGCTTGTCAGCTCCAGCATGCTGACTGTACGGCGGGTGCTGTAGAAGCGGTTGAGGAATTCACGCTCCAGTTGCTCCCAGCTGTTGATGGATTCAGGCTCAAGATCGGTGTACCAATCTGACACGCCCGCCCCTCGATTTTATGTTAAATCCTATAAATTACCCCCAAAACACTTTTCTATTATGCAATTTTAATCCCCAAAGTTTTACAAACCTTCAATTTAGTCCTTAAACCCTTTTTAATTTAAAATTGTTTTGGGTTCTTAAATGGTGAGCCCACTGGGCCCACCCGGTTTGGTCCCCCGAGCCCTCCCTCTCATTTCTGTCCCTCTCTCTTCTCCCCTGTCCCTCAACTCTCTCGAACCTCTCTCTCTCTCTCTCTCTCTCTCTCTCTCTCTCTCCATCTCTGCACCCTCCCGTAAACCCCCCTCACTCTCCCTCCTCCTACCTCTCTCGCTCGACCTCGCCATCGAACGCACGCACACCATCACGCACCCTCATCCTCTTCCTCGTCTCTCTCTCTCTCCCTGTCGCGGCGAAGACAGAAGAACCCCAGAAAAACTCTCCGGCAATTCTCCCTCTCTCCGACGAGGTAAGCTCCGATCGACTTCCCTTTTCACTTAATTCGCGTGTGGGGTTAGGAATTAGAAATTAATTGGTGAAATTCTCTGAGTTTTAGGTCGGAATCGCCATGGGGTGCACACACCCATCCTCCGGCAAACCAGTGAGCATCGTGGGTTTTTCCGACCGTCTCCGGTCGTCTCTCGGCGAACCCATCGGTATAAATCTATCCCTCTTTCTCTGCTCTTCGTTTTGGTACTTAGATCGGACCCTAAAGCTAGGTGTGGTGGTCGGCCGGAGCTAGGAAGTTCCGGCGTTCTCTTCCGTTCGAACCCAGGCCCCTCAGGCCGTGTGAGAGAGGCAGGCCCTTTGGGCCGTTCTAAAACGCCTCGGGCCTTAGGCCCGTAATCAACCCAGCCCACTTCCTTTTGTTTAATTATTTATTTTATGTTTATTTAGTAATTAGAAATTAGGGCCTTCGGGCCTTGTTAGGAAATGAACGGGCCTTAGGCCCGTTTGCAAAGCCCAGCCCGTATACATATATATATATTTGATTAATTATATTTTAGTTTCTGTTTTATGAAATTAGGGCCTTTGGGCCACTTTTATTAGATGGGCACTAGGCCCATTCCCTTCGGACCCGGTTCCCTGGCCCGTATCGTTTTTATTTTGGGTTCTTAAAATTAATTAAGGCCTCGGGCCTTTGAGAAACCTAGGGCCTTTGGCCCGTTTAACCAAACCCAAACCCTAGGCCTTTGAGGCCTTGGGCCGAAGAAGATTCGGGCCTTTTGGCCCGTGCCACCTAAACCTAAAACCCTTTTTGGGTTATTACTACCAGGGCCCAAGCCCTAAACCCTTTCACCCCAACCCCAAAACCCAATACCCTAATGGGTCAGACCCACCAAACCCAAACCCTAACCCAAGTCCGGACCCAACCCGTGGACCCTGACCGGACCCGGGTTGACTGACCCGTTGACCCGACCCGGTCAACAGTTGACTTTGACTTTGACCGTTGACCGTTGACTTTGACTTTGACTAGTCAACGATCAACGTTGACTTTCCCGGTTGACTTCTTCGGGTTCCGTCCGGGACCCTCCTAGGCTAATTTGGACGTCCTGGACCCGTTTTTGAAGTCCGTTTTCCCAAATAAATTCGTTTGAATAGAGTTTGACTAAGTTGTACCCTTTATGTGCTTAGGGGCAACTTTTGGGATTGTTCTAGATTCGCTAGCAGCGCAGCGTTGGACGGCTAAGTACTGTGAGTGGACCCCTTCTAAAAATACATGTTTTATTAGTAGAATTGCATGTATGAAAAGCATGATAGCATGAGAATGATGTATGTGCGATAGTTCCGATAGTGTATAAATGTATATGCGATAGTTATGATATTACCGTTACGGGATGTAGGGATAAGGTTCCGGTCCATCCCGGACGACGGTTTAGGTCCACTTCCGCTACGGGATGTAGGGATAGGGTTCCGGTCCATCCCGGGCGACGGTTATGGTGCTGGCATAGGGCCTGGAGTGTGTTACCTCTGACTTTTGAGTACAGGGACGGGAAGCTGGCATTGGGCCTGCAGTGTGGTTTCCTCTGACTGTATGCTCAGGGACGGGGAGCCGGCATGGGGCCTGAAGCGTTTATATTGGACATTCACTAGCGACTATTCCTCTATGAATATAATTATTGTATGCGAGTTATGAATTGAGATATTTCATGATGAGTTAGGACATAAGATATTGCACGGCATTCTAGGTTCAGAAAACCTATGTTTATCATGATATAATTGTGTTTTCATAAAATCTGGGGGATAGTACGTTGATAACTGTTTTCTTATATGTATATTAAATTGGTCCACTCACCTTTGTTTTGCGCCCCCTTCAGGGCTTAGATACGAGGCATACAATCCCGGCGTCGAGGCACTTCCGCATTTGGCACCTTCAAGTCCTCTCAGTGTAGGACCTACTTTTCTGTGTATTCAATTTTATATTCTTTCTTGTATTAATTCAAATTAGATGTATGTTCTGAACACGTTCCTGAAACAATTATTAAATGTGTAATCCAAATTCATATTTCTCGTTTTTATACCTTCTAAATGGCTTTCGTCACCCCTCGGGTGTCGGCCAGCACGTGTCCGTCCCGATGTCTACAGGACATCGAGACCGGGGCGTGTCACAATCGAAGGCGTTACTTTTCAGCGAGCGCACGAACTGCTTGGCAAGGTAAGGTAGTCCCCTTCAGTGCCCGCATTGTTGCAAGTTTCAACGAAGTGAGCGATGTGCTGTTTCGGGTTCCCCCTTCCATCAAACTGCATGAATTTGGGTGGTTGATATCCCCTTGGCATCTTCAGGGCATCAATCTTTTTAGAGTAAGGCTTGGAGTACAACTCGGAGGTATTTGAGCTCCCTTGGTACTGTGCCTTGACTGTGTTGGCGATCATCTCTTGCAACTGCTTGATTGAGAGAGATCCCATGAGCGCCGCTGCTTGGTCTGGTTCTGGCTTTTCTTCAAACTTCTCCGCCGAAGGCTCTTCTTCTTCGTCACCACCTTTCTTAGAGCCAGAGTCGGATCCTTCATCATGCCTTGCCCCTAATTTGCTCACGAGCATAGCAATCTTCAAGTCTTTTTCTTCTAGGGTTTTCGTCATCATCGCAAACATCTCCTTCATCTGAATTAGCTGTTCCTCGACGGAGGTGGCGCCAATGACTTGTCCTCCTTTTGAAGCCATTTGTGCTTGAAGTGTGTTTTGGATATCTTGAACGGACAAAGAGATGAGAGGTAGAGACGGTCCCACTGGGCGTGCCAAATTTGTAAACACGAAAATTTCCTGAAAGAACAAGAACACGTGTACAAAATAATATTTGTATTGATGAATTTGTTTGGGGTTACAATCTCTATTTGATTTGGTCCTCTGATTCGATCTCCGTGAGATATTGATTTGTGGATTTGATGGGCTATTGATCCGAAGGGCCGTTGGGGCTTGATTCTTTGGATAAACTGTTCTTCAAGGGCCGTTGGGCTTGATCTTGAAGTTTGGCGGATGAACGCTTCTTCAGGTGCCTTTTGGGCTTGATTCTCGAAGTTGGATGAACCTTGAATGACGGATGGATCTTCAGGGGGGCTGTTGGGGCTTGATTCTGAAATTGGATGATTTGTTGATCCAGAGGTCGTCGGGGCTTGATTCTGGAAGATGGATGAATGACGAACGAAGAACGATGAACGATGGATGAACTTCAAGGGGCTTTCGGGCTTGATTCTTGAAGAATGGATGTGTGGATCCAAGGGCCGTCGGGGCTTGATCTTGGAAGATGGATGAATGTTGCTTCAAGGGCCGTCGGGGCTTGATCTTGAAGGTGGATGAACGGATGAACGATGAATGGATCTTCAAGGGCTTTTGATCTTGAAGAACAGTTGTGTTGATCCAAGGGCCGTCGGGGCTTGATCTTGGATTAAGAATCGGCACGTGACCAAGGTGCTTGTTGATTCTTCAAAGGTTTTGGCGAAGTTTCTTCAAGGGCCGTTGGGCTTGATCTTGAAGGTGGATGAACGTTTCTTCAAGGGCCGTTAGGGCTTGATCTCGAAGAACGATAAACGAAGAACGAAGAACGAAGAACGAACTTCCAGAGAATTCTCTTCCAATTTGGGAGTAGAGAAATGTATTTGTGAATTGGTGATTTGAAATGAATGAAATTGGCTTCTATTTATAGAATTTTCCAAGGCCTAATTTTGAATATAATATCCCAGATGAAATAAGCCGTCTCTGCCAGGTGTTGACACGTGTCTTGTTTGACAGCTTTTCTAACTCTTTTCGAATTTTCGTCGAATCACACAATATGTGTACAATTTATGTAATACACGAGTGTTAAAATTTTGACCATTGGTCAACATTTATTTACTGAAATTTCACTGTCTACATATTCATCCCCCAGGCAGCAAGCAATTCATCATGTTTTTCATCTTTGGGGTTATCTGGAATGGAAACCTTTCCAGACACATAGCCCCACAATCCTTTTCCGATCAGAAAATTCTTCATCACATATGCCCAATACACATAATTATTTTCATGTAATTTCACACCAATAGCTTGCAGAGAATCATCTTTTGAGGATGCCATATTCACAATGACAGTCGTAAAAAGAAGATACCTGATGCGTTGGATGTGCAGACTAGTACATTTTCAAATATGGTGGATTGAATCTGGCGGCTGGTTGTGTGTTGTGTGTAGGTTGATAAAAAAAGTTGCAGGTTTATCACGTGTGTAGGTTAAATCTAGCACAAGTCTAGGCTTCAAAAACGTTGCTGATAGTTTAGACGACTGGTTTACACTGATGGTTTCAAGCAGAACGGTGATAGCATGATGTAGGTCGCAATCTGGTACTGGGTAGATAGGGTCGCAATCTGGTACTGGGTAGACGGGTTCATGGATCTAAGCTTCAAGAATATTAGGTTGATGGAGTAGCGCAGTGGTTCAGAGACAAGTCCAAAACTTGCTCTAGATACCAAGAAGAACAATATAGGAGAAACATTTTATTTAATGATTATAAAACCCTAATACAAAGCATGGTTTAAATAGCAAACTTTCAAGCAAACCCTAATAAGTAAAATACCAAAAATACCCTAAAATCCAACAGGATATACATACACTAGCATCCTAACCCTGAGTGAAGGTTTCAACCAAAAAAAAAAAAAACCCTGAGTGAAGGTTTTAAATCACGCAAAATCACTCACAGAGGAACATTTGGAAAGATACGGAATATATATGTAACTTGAAGCCCAAGGTTTCAATACCTATAAAAAGGCTAATTAGCCCAACAACGCAAAGGGGAAAAAGGGGTACAAAATTTTTCAACATTTTGTACTCGACAATAACAAACTCTATCAATTCAGCAGCCACCACAAGATGATCCAATGGTTGTAAACAAATTTTAAGCCCGTATTTTGCACAACACATCCTAGGTTCAATTCATGGCGCTAGTAAATCACACGATGATGACTAAGAGAAGCTACAATGCGTTTGTGAGTCTTCTCGAGTCTTGAAAAAGTGGACTACAATAGCAAAGCTACCAACTGATCACATCTTAAGAAAAAAAAAACTATCGATTGCAACATCATAGTATTTTCTTCCTCATTTCATCCTAAATAATCCGACATAAAGATGTTTTAAAAAACTTTGATACCTTGAGCATCCTATTTGGGTTTATCATATTGATTGAAGTCATGTATTAACTATAAATGATCTATAAACCTACCTCTTTGATAAAAGAAAAGTTTGCTACATTACATATCGTGCCACCAAACTGTAGAGATGCACATCAATCTAAACAAACAAAAATTTAGATTGCGGAAACTTTGATAACTTAAGCATCCTATTTGGGGCAAGTCATGTCTTAATCCATCGTTCTTCTTGTATCCGTTTAATGGCCTCTAAAGTTTGATAGCTTTTCAAAAAAAAAAATTTGAAAAGTAAAAACGATATAATTACCAAATAACCCCTAAATGAATGAATGATCGATCTAATAGTTTCATCACTTGCAACTGCATAGTATGGATAACATTCCCTCCAACACACACACACACCAAAAATATAAAAATGGCAGGTTAGGACGTCGTAATCTACTAATATACAACCGGCATTGACAATTGAGAAACGAAGTTAATATAATATATTTCACCATTAAAAAAGAGATGAAGCTTCTGGTAAACCTGTAAATGGGTCGGGTTTATCGAGTTTGGGTCGGGTTCAATCCAACCCGTTAAGTTAAAGGGTCATCCGAATCCGACCCGTTAAACTAATGGGTCACCCGTTTCACCCGTTAACAATTATTATTATTATTATTATTATTATTTTGCATATAGTTTATTTTTTATTGTTAAAACTTTAATGAAATTACTAAAATATCCTCAACTAACATGTGCTAAGGGTGTTAACGAGTGCTAACGGGTTTAACGGGTTGACCCAAAGTGACCCGTTAGTTTAACGGGTTCATCCGTTAGCGACCCGACCCGTTAAACATCTATCCAAATACTAATATTAAAGGGTCGAGTCCAAAATGTCAGGTCTAGCTTCTGGCTGTGTTTATTAGTGTTCATGTGTGAACCCAGGCTCAATGCATCACCATCCTACACCTTAACTTGAAAGCCGCTTGAATTAAAAAAAGAGACGAAGCTTCTGCTTGCGTCTATCAGGGTTCAATGTGAACGAACCAAGGCTCAATAAATCAACATCCTATACCTTAACTTGAAAACGGCTTGAATTCTGACCAATGCAAATAATATTGGAAACCATATATATAATTAAAAGGCAGCCTTGTGGTTGGATGACCTTCGTTTTCTCTCATATAATCAATGATTAGGGTTTTAAGGGGGAAAAAAAACATCAAACGTACAAAGGGAAGCTTTATTGAGTTAAAAAAAAAAAGAAAGTTGCTCCTAGTCAAGGGGTTAAATTATACCCCTTGTAGTAAAGAGCTTGTGGAAAATAAAAGATGCAAGGAAATCTGAGCTTGAAATCTATAAACCTGCAAAACAAGATTCACACGCCAAAAATAAACATTAATTTGAAAAGAGGTATTCATTAATTTACTCTTTGAACTTGTAAGGATTGACCAATTTTTCCCTTCAACTCTCATAATTAGTCAATTTGCACCCTACTGTTAATTTTTTTAATTTTTCATATATTATTTCGTTAAGTAGGTATCTGCATGGCTGTCTTTGAAGGGCAAAAAAGTGATTTTCCCTACACCTTCTATCTTCTTCATTTTCTTCGAACTTTATGTTCTTCTTCCTTTTCTCCAAACTGAGCCCGTGACTGCCGCCAACGCCCCCCTCCTCCGCTATTTGCAGCCCAGTCCATTTGATATACTGCTTTTGCAATTTGCAGCTGCCCACACCCTGTCACCTCCTCCTTCGACCTCGTCTACCTTTGTAGGGAAACCTACTTAACAGTAAATGACAGTAGGGTACAAATTGAAAAAATGACAGTAGAGTGCAAATTGACTATTTTTGCCCTTCAAAGGCAGTCATACGGATACCTATTAAGTGAAGAATAGATGGAAAATTTTAAAAATTAACAGTGTGGTGCAAATTGACTAATTATGAGAGTTGAGAGGAAAAATTGACAAATGGTCACAAGTTTAGGAGGTAAATTGATGAATATCTCATTTGAAAATAGGAAACAGGGAAACCCAAGAAAATTCAAATGCAAAGAAAGAAGCAAGGACCACTGACAGAAGGGGTTCATGCCACACAAAGGCTGAGGAATTACAATCCCATGATAACAGAGCTATATTTACCTACATTCTCTTCCCGGTAAATGTTATATTACCTTTTTTTTTTTGACCTCTTTATACGCAATGATTTACTTGTTAGGCACGAATTTGTGAGATGATTATTGTTGCTTTCACATTGCATATTATATAGAGAGTATAATTGGCTAAACCTTTTATAATTTTAATCCAAATCCGAATATTTGAATTTCTTTGATTACATCGGTTTCCGTCCTGTCATTTCTTGGTCTAAATATCAAGTCACACATCTTTCAAAGTTCCAAACCCTAATGTCAAGACACTCACACTCATCCACAAATGTTTTAGTTCTTAATTAAATTGATAAGGATCGTAGAGGGCTCAGTGAAATGAATTGACAATGGCTTCTTGCTAAGTCGCTGACATTGATGGATGTTAATTAATATTTAAAACAAAAAAAAAATGAAAAAGAATTTCCCTCCAATTATATCCCAAGCCCTCTTAATTTGACTGAAATAGTCTTATATCTATGTAGCATTAATTCGATTATGACAATAAGATGTGATATATGTTTCAAAACCCAAATTTCATTATCCCGCCGAAAGGCACATGATGAAGAAGAAAACTTCGATATACATTTTGAACGTCATTGTGCAATTACTCCACTTGCATAATTAGATTGCAAGTCTCAAATGTAGGTGAACATTTTGCATATACAATTAGGGGAATTTTAAAATGTATGTTGAAAATTATAATTTTCAAGCGACTAAGATTTTGAAGTTTGAACATATTAGAGAAAGTTGCCTTGAGAATTTGACAACTTCCTATTGTGAAAAGCGAAAACTCATAGCATTTTTAGTGGTGATTGGATGGACACAGAGATTATAATTATTGGTGTTAAAATTTGCTTCTATAGCTGCAACAGAAAATCTATTTGTCTACGCCTCCAAAAGACAACTCATTCATGGTCAAAGATGCCATCACACCTCAATGGAAAAAATGTCACGTAGACAAGACCCGATGTCTTTTTAATTTTTTTAATTTTTTTTAGAAAATGAGACAACTGGTGCCTTGTCAAGACAGTTCATTATTCTAAGTGATAATTCATTTTTTCAGGTACTAGAAAGATTCATATAAACATTTCAATCGTTTTCTAGTCATCATGATTCATTAACGCGAAGAATCAAATATAAAACATCTTATGTAGACAAGATTCGATTTGAATCTTATTATTCTCAACGTGCATGATTTCAATCTTTGTGCAAAATTTTGTCCGTAAAAGTGTATAATTAGTGCATTGTCAATTTCTCATCTCAACAAGTTCGAGTTCAAAAGAAAACTCAGGTGCTGAAAGATGTATGCCCACTTTTGGAGTTTACTTATTCGAAAGGTTCGAAGGGCATTTTTCTTTGGGCGGTCGAGGGTGAAAGTGAATGATATGGAAAAGGCCCTCTCTGACTCTATCAATAGTCAAAAACCAGCCGGACTGCACCTTGTATTCTACAGATGATTTATACAGAAGTAATTTCATATAAACTTTTTGAAAATTTAGTTTTCGATATCCGACAAGTTGGAGACACGTGTCAGTTTGGCGGCTCATACATGATAATCAGCTGCCTAATTTTTCTTGACGTCTAAATGACGCACGGCTTACATGCATGAAGAGGTTAAATCTCTTTCACTTTTCGGAACAAATGAGTTGATGATGATTAAACGACAAAAATTAATAAGAAATGTGTAAAAAGTAAAAAGAGATGTGCGGATACGCCATCCTTGACCTAATTGAGATCCAATAATTATGAGATCCATAATCGACCGTCTAGTAAGGCAATCCTGCTTTGGCCTTTCCACCAGCACTCCCTGCCTTTGGTTTGAAGAACTTTTGGATTTCATTGTAGATGCTTTACTTGAGGGTTGTATGACCGAGCAGTGACTGCTCTTCTTTTGTACTTTTTTCCCTATCAATGAAATTAATCTTATATCGCTATGACTTAAAAAAAAAAGTTCAGGAATTCGGTTGAGAAAATATTTTGAATTCGTATATGAATGGTCAGTAACTATAATTATGCCACAAGGTAATTTCTCTGCAAATATGCACATTTGTGTTTGTGTCAAAGTGTCAATGTCTTGGCGAGGAAGAACTGAAGCTAAAATATTAAGGTTTACTGAAATTACGTGACTTGAAGTCTTGGATAATTGTATAATTAATTAGTACCAATGGCTTCCAGATCTTGTAAATCTTTTACTCCCTTTCATTTTATTTTATAATCTCTTTGGATTAACTTGTAAGAGAGTCCATGCCATGCAAGTCTCGAACACAAGTCATGCATGAAATGATAAAACCAGTGGAATCAAATGATTTGGTGAAAAATGTGGATAATCTCCCTCTCATCATATGAAACAACAATTTTGATGAATTTTTAAGTGTGACAGTTACACCGCTATGTAATTTAACTAATTCGTGTTTTATCATATTATTCGACGACATAATTGATATTTCACAAACTTGAAGTACATAATATTGATAATAAAAACTTAATTACATACATAAGGCGAGTAGATTCGAAAAAATATGGTATCAAGGTTACACCCAAAAAAAAAAGGGTGTGGTTCATCTCATTAAGGCTAAACCAAGATTCAAAGTGAATCATGCATGGTGATCATGAGCTGTCGATTGATTCTGGGAAAATTATTGTATGACAAAAGTCCCCAACATATTATTGTCAATGGAAATTTGACGTCGATATCTGAATTTTGGATAGACAAATTTCCAAAGAGTTTGAAGTATAATATGCACATGGAAAGAACAGCAAAGCGACCCCACTTAAGCTAATCAATAATTAATCATCATCGGCCCCCCAAATTCTTATTGAAATTATTTTATAGTAGAAACAAATTTGTAGTCAAAAGCCTACCACCACACGCTTTCCTTGTTCTTCTTCTTCCTCTTCCTTCCGCCACTGCCCACAATGCCCACACTACCACTTCATAGGTTGTAATCCTTTTAACTGGATAAGACCACTGATTTATCCAACCGGAGTCAACCGAACCGGTCGACCCCGAAGCTCATTTATGGGACCCACCTCTGCATAATCGGGTCCACGTGTCGTAAATGCTGACGCAGTTAATATTAGGTCGTAATGTTGACACTGCATGCACCACAGCTGCTAGCATACAGATATCATACAGCAATTCTGCACAGCATGGAGATGGACATCAGATAAAAGATGACAAAACCAGCACAAGAACCACGACGTGATTTTTCAATAAAGCTAGGGTTTCCCCTTACGTGGTCCCCGGAACATAATAACACTCACCGCTCAGAGGAAGGCACGTACTTTCCCCGTTTTGTCAAACTCGCATATTTCCATAACCTCATGCAAATTAGTACTTTATTAGCACGTGAAAACGACACTCCGCCATACAGGTGGCCCGGACAGGTGTCGATCTCACGTATTCCGTCTGATTCCCCCGGCCTTGTCGCCGGAACCTTGGACTCACTGTCGGGAACCAAGAAACCAAATCTGTGAGCTTTTGCTTCTCTTTGGTCCAAGTTTCCCTTAGATTTTGCCTTTCCTCTTATAGCTAGATGTAAGTAATATATGTTTTTGTGGCTCCATTTTTAGTATATTTGCCAATTTGTGCAAGAGATTTTCATGTCATCATATAATTGGAAACGCTTGAAGAAAAAAAAATCATTTAATTGTATAACAACATGTGGTTTTCTATCTCGTATTTCAGATACACTAAAAAATCTTCATTTGTGCAAGGAAAGAAAGAAGAAAAGTTGCTTTGCTGCGACATATTTATTAAAATGTTATGCTTCTTGTGAGTCTACCAACTATTATGTACTAATTAATTGATTAATTATAATCAAAGGCCAGATGAAAAGATCCAATTCGATGATTTTATGTATTTGGTTTTTGTCTTCGTTGATAAAATTTGTCCAAGTATTTGACGTGAATTTAAAATAAAATAAGCATATTACTAAAAATATAAAATAATACTTGATAAGATAGAATTCTAATTAAGGAGATAATTATATCCTACAATGATAATTACGGAAACTTTCTATCATTAATTAAAGAAGAAAGGGGACATGAAGAACTTGGAGAGATTCCGGATACAGTAAAATTACCAAAACTAATGCACTGATTAATTCTTAGCAAATTCTACATCTATCAACAGCTTGATCAATCCCAATGATCAGTTCGAACCTGAAAAGGAATAGTAAATAATATCACATGAATTCATTAACACCCAAGATGTCTGGGATGTCAAACTTTAACATGTTGCTACAGTAGCTTTCTCGTTCGTCCTCTGTGCCGCTGTTGAAATACGTTGTCGAATTCGAATTCAAAGTCGTCGGGCTTGAAGAAGGCGTCGAGAAAACCGAAGTGAAGCTGAAGTTCTGGTTGGTGTTGTTGGAGTGAAAATTTGAAGTCTCCGGCGAAAGGTCCAAAACAGTTTGATGCTGTTCAGACCCAAAGTATGCAAAGCTTGGTAACTCAACATACTCTTCCGTAAAATTTGAAGTCTCCACATTACTTTGCCACTCATTGAGTTGAGAGTTTTGTGACCTAAAATCACTTAGGCTTGATGGGTACTCTACATTGGGCTGCTGCTGCATGAGCTGTGAAACTTCATTAGGGTATGGAACATTCTCTTGAACTGGTTGTTGAGGTTGGATTTGGGGGTTACAAATTTGGTGGTAATTATTTTCTTGAGCATTTTGAAGAACGAAATTTTGGTTACTATTGTTTTCTCTATGGGATTGGATTAGAGAAGTGGCTAGCCTTAGTAGCTCAGGGTTGAGTCCAATTGGTTGGCCAAGCAACCTTGAAAAGTTGTTCAGTTGATGGTGGTGATGAGATGAGTTGTAGAGAATGGATGAGAAGTCGAGAAGATCAAGACGGGGACTGTGGGTGACCGGATCAATTCCCATTCGGAGAAGCCTCTTCCTAATGTGGGTGTTCCAGTAGTTCTTGATTTCGTTGTCGGTTCTTCCGGGCAAACGAGCAGCAATAGCAGACCATCTATTCATGAAAATGAATTAATTAATTGTTGAATATGAAGTATAGAATGTTAACTATTATGCTACTATTGAACAATGAAGTCCAAGTTGTAACACGTTATATGAATAGAAAAGTAAAAAAGGAGGCTAGCTAGCTTACTTGTTGCCCAATATGCTATGGAGTTGAATAATTGTCTCCTCCTCTTCGAATGAAAACCGACCTCGTTTGATATCCGGTCGGAGATAGTTTGTCCACCGGAGACGGCAGCTCTTCCCGCATCTTTGTAGCCCTACACGGAATTGAAAGTAACAAAACTTAGTTAAACCCCGTTACCAATTATTTGAACCATATATGTACAAAAGAAGTTAATATAATAAATAAATTAAACATGAAGCCTCATATATACAATATATGATTAATTGCCTGCATTCTTGGGAAGGATTCTCCAGTTGCCATAACCATGTTTCTGAATATAATCCATGAGCTTCTGATCCTCCTCCGGCGTCCACGGGCCTTTTTTGAGACCATTTTTGTCACAGCAAGGTGCTCTTCCCATGGTGTTCAAGTTTTTGTTTGAAATAGCTCTCTGGCTTTGCTTTTAAAATCCTAGTGCTCCAGTACCCACAAGTTTAAATATAAACTAGCTTAAAAGTACTGCGTGCTCAACTGTTCATGTATATTAAGTGAGAAACATGGGTCAAAATTATGAAGGGTTTACTAAGAGAGAGAGAGAGAGAGAAAGAGAGAAGAATGGATCGATGCAGATTAGATTGTAGGGTCTGCATGATAGACGTTGGTGTATAAATAGGAAAGCCAGTGAAGGCAATGAAATGAGATGAAAAAAGAGGAGGAAGTCAAAAGGATTCGGTGCCGTCCTCAGTTTATCAACATGGGTACGTGTCCCTTCACCTTTGAGAAACTCAACAGATTGTCATCATCAAGATTCAATAAGTTTTCAACTCCAATCCCTCTCTCTCCCTTATTAATCTGATATTTTATTTTCGATTTGTCTGTATATGTATATATATGTAAAATAATTTTGTACCTACCCATCATCCATGACCATGCATTGCATGCATGATAAAATATTTTAATTAATTAATTGATGAATAATAATTCTATTTCTATTTACAGAAAAAAAAATGTTATATAAACTATATTTTTACATAATATTTGTAAATTATTTAATGTCTAGCCAATAAAAAATAAATACGTTAATCGAACACTTAAATAATAGTTTAGTCATCAACAAACACGTCATATGATTTATATTTTATAAAATATAGTTTAAATTCTGCATTCATATCAGGGTAGGGGCTTTTAGCTGTCATCGACATAAGAAGATAGTGCAAGTCTTGTGACTTGTGAGCTGACCAATATATTGTCCTTACCGGAACTTCACATTCACGGCGTCTTGTCTTCTTGGTCCCTCCTGCATGGCTCGAGCCAAGACATATATTACGAGCCATGGTGGTAGGTATAATAATAAATTTAAAGCTAACTCAATTATTGTGTTTAATTATATAAATTAAGACTTATTGTTAGAGAAGCAAATTGGGGCACATAGATTGGCGATGTGTGACTTTAATCGTGAATAATATGTTGTTTGGTTTGAAGAATCGCCCAATATTATAGACTTAGGACATCTTTCGTTTGTAATTTTTTAGTGTGGGCTTGTTTTTTTTTCATTCGACAGGTTCAAAAGTCTCGATAAGTTTTAATGTGATCCTTCTATGCTCCTTATTTTCTTTGTATGTGTTCTTTACTTTCAATCAATAGCATACTTTTGCTAGAAAATTATATAAAATTAAGATTGATTAGTACTCAGATAAGTTAAAACAACTATAAAGATTTGTAATGTATATAGTGTAATATATTGGTATCTCTTGCAGAAAATGATGTCGTGGTAATTTCGTGTAAGTAATTAGTAGAGAGCATGGCAGATTTCAACGTTTGTGAGAAATTTGTTTCTTCTGTAAATTTGTTGTACGGACGTTGCCGATCGAGTAGGCAGTCAGTCCACGGGAGATTCTTTTAAATACGTGAGATTGAGGCGAAGCATTTATGTGAAGGCGGCAATAATCGAGTTTGGTGTTTGATGAAATATGGGAGCATTTATTATACACAACAAAGGTTATCCAGATTTTAATATAATTTTGTAAAAATAAGAATATTGAACAAAAAAGAGGTAGTGAGGTAGTCACATGTTGCACACTAGCTAGTACAAAAGACAAGAAAGGCCGATAAGTGGTAGATTGTTCTAATAGATAGTACATTTTTTTTTAATAACTTGCTGAATTACGAGTTTTAACTCTTTTTCTTTCTTTGTTGTTTAGATGAATTAGTATAAATTATATTATTGTTTGTAAAAAAATAAAAATACAATAAGACCAACTCACTAGAAACAATTTTAAAAAAAAATTGATGTCTAAGTTTAGTTGATTTTCTGGATCTACTTCACTTGGTGTACAGAGCTTGTGGCGGAGATTAGGTGATGTGATAACCCATGTGCATCCTACTCCTTGTCCCACTACATGATTTGAGATTTTGTTTTAACATGATCTTCGTGTAACACGAAGTTTAACGATTTTATTAATCTGTTTAATCTTGCGATTTTCGACGAACTCGGATGAGTGTTTGAAGTCTACTCATTGCGATTAGTGATGCTTTATTGCAAGTTTTTAAATCTAGTGTACAAGAATTCTTTAAAGATTGAGTTATTCATAATGTGTATTTCTAATGCCCTATATTCAATGACTGAAACATTGTAATTTTCCTAAAAAAAACGTTTGATTTTACAGTCTATAGAAAATAAAAATAGTTTGACTTTATCATTGCTTACCATGTCCTACTCTCACTCTAAAACATTTGGCCATCACGTCGGGTCAAATATCAAGAACTCAACTTCATTGACTTGAGGGGAACTGGTTGAGCAATAATTGTGTATGGTTTGCTTATAAAATTCCCGAATGGAATAAGAATAGTATTATTAGGCTAATTACATAAAATGACTATACAACCCTTATTATGTTCAGAATATTTAACTTAAATGTTACACAGTTCAAATACATATTTGTATATGTTTTGCAAGGATATATATTTGTGTGACAATGTTAAGATATTTGTGTGACAAACCCTCGTTAACATGATAGAGATAATTACCATTAGATCAAGAATTAATTGACTATAAAAGTTGAATATCAAGATTAGATATCAAACTTACAAAAAATATATATGATTTTCACAATAATGTGAACTGCATAATAGAGATAATTACCACTAGATCGAAAATTAATTGAAGACCTTATAGCCAACATAGTTTCTTCGAGTGTCATAATTTCTCACTTTGGTTCCTGATTGTCTACCGTCAACCATCTTGGTCTTTCTGTGAAATTTATCTGTTAAATTGAAGAAATCACCAGTTTAAGGAAATGGGTTGATTTAAAACAAACACCCCCAATTTAACGAAGATTTCTAATATGACCAAAATGATTGATGGTGAACAGTTTTAGTACCACTTATACTGATTTTAAATCTCCAAAACCATTTTCGATAAAAAGGCTTAATTGAATATGTATAAACCGCTCAAACCTATAGGTGACAATAAAATGATTATTATCTTCACCACTGAACCCACACTATTTGTCTAGCATGATTATGTATCGATGAAGAAGAAACATGTTCTATATTATTCTAAGAAAGGGATTTCATAGGTTGACCAATCATAGCCATATATAGCGAAGGTCCCACATGAATAGACAGAGACTCGAAGAAAATACACAAACATATACCATTACTTAAAAGAGATCGTTCAGCTAGCTCGAAGCCGTCCCTAACAGCTTGAACAAAATTCCACGTAACTCGCATGCATAATCTCTATGTTTTTCTAGCCAAATATGTTAGGTTAAATAACTCATAACAATATATATATATATATATATATATATATATATATATAAAGTTGATTTATTTAGCATTAACTCTAGGTTAAATTAAGAGTAAATTGGGTAGATCAAATTTTAGCCTAATTTGCAAACGATGTGATATAATTGATGAAATAAGTACGTTAATCAACTTTTAAGTACATTAATCAACACTTAAGTAATAATTCAATCGTTGACAACCATGTCATATAATTGACGAGATTTGGTCTAAATAGACAGTCTCCCTGGTATTACTCTTGAATTAAACTATAATACTGATCTTCGTGTAACACGAGGTTTAACAGTTTTATTGATCCGTTTAATCTTGTCATTCCTGACAAGCTTGGATGAGTGCTTGAAGTCCACTCATTACTGCTTTATTGTAAGTTTTTAAATCTAGGTTGGGAACTGAGTTATTCATGAGTTATTCATGATGTGTATTTCTAATGTCCTTCATTATGGTGCCCTTCCATGCCCTCTTATTTGTGCGGTCACGGTTAAGTCACATCAATATTTTATATTCTTATTGTTTTTTGTCTTATTATCTCTATAAAAAAATTAATATAAAATGTTGACGTGGCTTAACCGTGACAGCACAAATAAAGAAGGCATGAAAGGACACCATAACAAGGATGGCAGACAATCTGCCTCCATATTCAATGACTGAAAAATTGTACTTTTCCTCAAAAAAGTTTGATTTTACAGTCTATAGAAAACAAAAATAGGTTGACTTTATCATTGCTTACCATGTTCTACTCTCACTCTCAAACATTTGGCCGTCATTCAAGTAAAATGTCAAGAACTCAACATTCATTGACTTGAGGGGAACTGGTCGAGCAATAATTGTGTATGGTTTGCTAATAAAATTCCCGAAATGGAATAAGAATAGTATTATTAGGCTAATTATAGAAAATGACTACAGAAACCCTTATTATATTCAGAAAATTTAACTTAAATGTTACGTTGAACCAATTCCAATACATAATTGTATATGTTTTACAAGGATATATATATTTGTGTGACAAACCCCTCGTTAACATGATAGAGATAATTACCACTAGATCAAGAATTAATTCACTATAAAAGTTGAATAGCATGATTAGATATCAAACTTATAAAAATATATATCATTTTTGCAATAATGTGAACTGCATAATGGAGATAATTACCACTAGATCAAAAATTAACTGAAGGCCTTCTAGCCAACATAGTCTTTTAGATTGTCATAACTCCTCACTTTGGTCTTTGATTGTCTATTGTCAATCATTTTGGTCTTTCTGTGAAAATTATTTGTTAAATTGAACCACCAGTTCAAGGAAAGGTTTTGATTTAAACCCCCAATTTAACAAAGATTTCTAATACAATGACCAAAATGATTGATGGTGAATAGTCTTAGGAACTATTCTACCGATTTTAAATCTCGGTGATCAAAATGAGGAATTATGCCAATTTCTAAAACTATTTTAAATAAAAAGGCTTAATTGAATATGTATAAACCGCTCAAACCTATAGGTGACAATAAAATGATTATTATCTTCACCACTGAACCCACACTATTTGTCTATCTTGATTATGTATCAATGAAGAAGAAACATGTTTTATATTATTTTAAGAAGGGGATTTCATAGGTTGACCAATCATAGCCATATATAGCGACGGTACCACAAGTAGTAAGAGACTGAATAAAATACACAAACGTTTTCGAACTTTTTTCTTATTTAAGATTGGACTATACCATTACTTAACAGAGATCTTTCAGCTAGCACAAAGCCGTCCCTAACAGCTTGAACAAAATTCCACGTAACTCACATGCATAATCTCTATGTTTTTCTCGCCAACTATGTTAGGTTAAATAACTCATAACAATATATAAATATATATATATATATATATATATATATATATATATATATATATATATTAGACCTGGCATTCGTGTCGTGTTTCATGTGTTCGTGTCGTGTTCGTGTCGTACCCGATAGCTTAACGGGTCGTGTCGTGTAACACCCGTTAAAATAAACGGGTAAAATGACCCGACCCGAAATCGACCCGATAATATTAACGGGTAATATGACCCGACCCGTTACCCGTTAAGAAAAATATATTTTAAACCAATAAATAATTAAATTAAAAACATAACATTTTTTTTAGTGAAAAAAAAGTTGCACACCTAGTGGGACTTGAATGGAACCCACAATTGCTTGATTAAAACCAATTAACCAAAACACAAATCAATCTTCTAGCCATGCAAGAGTGGTGCAAGCCACCAACAAAGACTACTCTTGCTATGTGCCATCCCTTCATGAAAGTTGTAAAGTTTGTCATTACGAGTTATTCTATATTTTTTTTACATTTTTTGCACTTCTACAATAATTATTATTAATTTTATTAATTTTACTCTTGCTATGTGCCATCCCTTCATGAAAGTTGTAAAGTTTGTCATTACGAGTGATTCTATATTTTTTTTACATTTTTTGCACTTCTACAATAATTATTATTAATTTTATTAATTTTGCCCTCAAATAAAAAACATTAGTCATGATGGTTTGAAGGATTTTAAAAATCTAAACGATATGTAAGTCTAACCACTATATAAATACAATGAATGAATTCGATCTTCAATTTAAAATATTTACACAAGTGGATACCACAAAATCTTATGTTATACTTAATGAAAGTATAAATAAACTCTTAAGTGTTAGTTAATCTATCGTTTTCATGGGATACGAATTCTCCGAAACTAATTTCAACGATCACAACCGTCAAACTTGTTTGTATATGTTTCGAGATCACAGAAGCAAAAAATCACAAAAAACAAACATTCAGAGATCAAGTAACGGGACAAAAAATTTCGACGGTTATAAACAAAAAATCACGATTTAACGGTTATTTTAACTCCGATTTTGATGATTTTTTACAGATACACTCCTTGACACTATATGAATACAATGAATGAATTTGATCTTCAATTTAAAATATTTACACAAGTGGATACCACAAAATCTTATGTTATACTTAATGAAAGTATAAATAAACTCTAAGTGTTAGTCAATCTATCGTTTTGATGGGATACGAATTATCCGAAACTAATTTCAACAATCACAACCGTCAAACTTGTTTGTATATGTTTCGAGATCACATCAGCAAAAAATCACAAAAAACAAACATTCAGAGATCAAGTAACGGACAAAACTTTTCGACGGTTATAAACAAAAAATCACGATTTAACGGTTATTTTAACTCCGATTTTGATGATTTTTTACAGATACACTCCTTGACCCTATATGAATACAATGAATGAATTCGATCTTCAATTTAAAATATTTACACAAGTGGATACCACAAAATCTTATGTTATACTTAATGAAAGTATAAATAAACTCTTAAGTGTTAGTCAATCTATCGTTTTGATGGAATACGAATTATCCGAAACTAATTTCAACGATCACAACCGTCAAACTTGTTTGTATATGTTTCGAGATCACATCAGCAAAAAATCACAAAAAACAAACATTCAGAGATCAAGTAACGGGACAAAACTTTTCGACGGTTATAAACAAAAAATCACGATTTAACGGTTATTTTAACTCCGATTTTGATGATTTTTTACAGATACACTCCTTGACCCTATATGAATACAATGAATGAATTCGATCTTCAATTTAAAATATTTACATAAGTGGATACCACAAATCTTATGTATACTTAATGAAAGTATAAATAAACTTTTAAGTGTTAGTCAATCTATCATTTTGACGGGATACGAATTATCCGAAACTAATTTCAACGATCACAACCGTCAAACTTGTTCATATATGTTTCAAGATCACATCAGCAAAAAATCACAAAAAACAAACATTCAGAGATCAAGTAACGGGACAAAACTTTTCGACGGTTATAAACAAAAAATCACGATTTAACGGTTATTTTAACTCCGATTTTGATGATTTTTTACAGATACACTCCTTGACCCTATATGAATACAATGAATGAATTCGATCTTCAATTTAAAATATTTACACAAGTGGATACCACAAAATCTTATGTTATACTTAATGAAAGTATAAATAAACTTTTAAGTGTTAGTCAATCTATCATTTTGACGGGATACGAATTATCCGAAACTAATTTCAACGATCACAACCGTCAAACTTGTTCATATATGTTTCAAGATCACATCAGCAAAAAATCACAAAAAACAAACATTCAGAGATCAAGTAACGGGACAAAACTTTTCGACGGTTGTAAACAAAAAATCACGATTTAACGGTTATTTTAACTCCGATTTTGATGATTTTTTACAGATACACTCCTTGACCCTATATGAATGCAATGAATGAATTCGATCTTCAATTTAAAATATTTACACAAGTGGATACCACAAAATCCTATGTTATACTTAATGAAAGTATAAATAAACTCTTAAGTGTTAGTCAATCTATCGTTTTGATGGGATACGAATTATCCGAAACTAATTTCAACGATCATAACCGTCAAACTTGTTCGTATATGTTTCGAGATCACATCAGCAAAAAATCACAAAAAAACAAACATTCAGAGATCAAGTAACGGGACAAAGCTTTTCGACGGTTATAAACAAAAAATCACGATTTAACGGTTATTTTAACTCCGATTTTGATGATTTTTTACAGATACACTACTTGACCCTATATGAATACAATGAATGAATTCGATCTTCAATTTAAAATATTTACACTAGTGGATGTGCATATCACAAAATTTTATGTTATATACTTAATAAATGTATTATTTTCGGGTGTAGATGTAATACTTAAACGACAAATGTTTTAATGTTTTGAAGTCATATTTATGTGGCAATGTGTGGTAGGTGCAATTTTTTTTTTAAAATCTTATTAATTTTTCACTTCTACAATATTATTAATTTTTCACTAAAAAAAATATTATTCATGAGATTTGGAGGGTTTTAAAAATCTAAACGACCATGTAACGATTGTCTAAGGGTAGAGGATGCAATCATGAGCATTTATATAGGGGTGTGCTATCCACACACCCCATTTTACTTCTTACACACCCCTTGTTAATTTCTATTTGTTGATTTTCTTCAATTCATCCGATCCGACGGTCGAAAATTAGAAGGGTGTGTGAAAAGTAAAATGGGGTGTGTGAATATCACACCCCTTTATATATGCTTTCACATTTTTCAGACTTATACATTAATTATTATGAATTTTATTTATTTTGAACTACCTTAAAAATACTTGAGGGTTTGTATAGTTTTAAAAATTCATGTACGCACCTTTAAAGCGTAGAGGATGCGATTAAGAGTGCTTGCATATTTTTTTCACATTTTTTGCACTTGTAAATTAATTATTTTAAATATTTAAATGTATTTGGTATTTTTTAAATTACTTGATGTTTTTATTTTTAATGTGTTTTATAATTTTTTTAATCTCACTCTTTGCTCATAATATTTTATAAAATAAATAAATAAAACTTAAATTTTTAAAATTTATTTAGAATAATAATACAATAATAATTAATGAACAATATATATATATATATATATATATATATATATATATATCCACTATATTTATTGTATTTTATAGTAAGTTTTTTTTAGTAATTAAAAAAAATTAAAATCATCAAAATAACTTTTTCCTTTTCGTGTCAAAACAGGTTACCCGCGTGTCACTCTCGTGTAAACCTGTTAAGGACCCGTTATTAACGGGTTCTTAACGGGTTACCCGATAACGACCCGATTAGTTATCGTGTCGACCCGAAACCCGTTATTTTCGTGTCGTTTTCGTGTCGTGTCATCGTGTCGTGTCAGAAACTGCCAGGTCTAATATAGAGAGAGAGAGAGAGAGAGAGAGAGAGAGAGAGAGAGAGAGAGAGAGAGAGAGAGAGAGAGAGAGAGAGAGAGAGAGCGGGGGGGGGGGGGTGTCGATAAAAAATAAAACAAAGCCGTCCCTAACAGCTTGAACAAAATTCCACGTAACTCACATGCATAATCTCTATGTTTTTCTCGCCAACTATGTTAGGTTAAATAACTCATAACAATATATAAATATATATATATATATATATATATATATAGAGAGAGAGAGAGAGAGAGAGAGAGAGAGAGAGAGAGAGAGAGGGGGTGTCGATAAAAAATAAAATAAAATGCATGCATTGCATGGATGACGATCTCTCTTGCGAATTGAGCAAATTTCTTGAGACTTTGACTAGTTTAATCATCCGCTTGATAACGTGGAATGAAACTGGAAACCTTGCAACGTTACGTGTCTGAGCACAAGATGTTAGTTCCTAAAGGGGGACCATTTAGAAGCAAGCCCTAATTACATTTAATCATCGGACCATCATTAGCCTGCCACTTAAGATAATCCGACGTCGATTATTTACTCTCCAATAGTCTTTCCCAACAACAAAACAAAACAGGTCCCTCCTTTTATGGCGTATGAAAGTCTAATCTGTACGTTATTAAATTTAATTTCTCTGTTAAGTTTAATACATTATTTAATGGCTTAATCGGGGAACCGATGAATGTGTTTATGCGATGAGCTAGGGTTTCTTCTGTTAAACTTACCCATTAAACTAATCTTTGAGTTCTACCACTACAAATAGCTTTTAATTGGACAGGTATCTACTAGATTCTTACTGTTCACTTCTTATTGGTTTCAACAGTTTAAGGGATAATGTTAGGGAGATCAATTTTTTTAAACCAAATTTTAAAAAGTTAATTTTTATTGATGGTTGAATTATTACTCAAGTGTTGATTACGTACTTATTTTCTACTTGTGACATATAATATGGCTTACAAATTTGGTTTAAAAAGTTAATTTATTTAGCATTAACTCTAATTTAAATTAAGAGTAATGCTAGGTAGATCAAAATTTTAGGCCTAGTTTGTAAAGATGTGATGTGTTACTAATAAAAAAATAAGCGCATCAATCAACACTTAAGTAATTATTCAATCGTTGACAACCACGTAATATAATTGATGAAATCTTTTCTAAATAGTTAGTCTCCTTAGCATTACTCTTGAATTAAACTATAATACTGTTCATGTAGTTAAAAAACCATGTCTTATATTCACCCTTATATCTTAGGATATAGGAACCATGTACGGTCAAATATTATTTTAGTCGTCTACTAAGGTCTTCACGTTAATGTTTTCAAGGAAACGCTTATAATCTCTAAGCCAATCACACACCTTTGCTTGCATGCCCTTCTTACTCGTTACTTTTTTATTGCACCTTTGTGTTATTTTCAAACTCAATTTATATGGTAGTCATCCAAAGGACAAGAGAGATGTCGATTGTAAGCGTGGTAGGTCTACTCCTCTATCTAAAGGGTGATACAAATATGCTGGGTAGATATGAAGAATAGTTGGATTAAGCCTTAGTCTATGTGGAGACAACAGGTGAAAAATAAGCAGAGCATTACAAAGTAACTGGTTGCATGGAGCTTAAGCTTAGTATTGGTGAGAGATTCACCATCACTTTATGTTGAAGTCAAATTTAGCACACCTTACATTTTTAGATTAATAAAAAAATATAATGCTAAGGAGACCAAATTTTATAAACCAAATGACATGGAAGTTGATGATTGGATTGGATTATTACATAAGTGTTGATTACCATGCTTATTTTTTATTGGTGACACATCACTTGGTTTGCAAATTTAGTCTAAAAATTTGGTGTACCTAGCATTACTCTTTGTACAAAAGATCTCATCCCAAACGGGCGGGTAAGAAAACTCACCTTCAAAGTTCTAAAAGGCGTTAGGCGCTAGTCGAGCGGTGGGCAGAGGCCTTGCGCCTAGGTGTCTAGGGGGGCCTCAGTGGTTTTTTTTTTTAATTTTAATTAAATTTTATTATATAACATATAGTTATACTTAAAAAAATACATAATTGTATTGAGATACATAAATTGCAAACTAAAATGACATATAGATTATAAAGTATTAACATACTGAAAACATGGAAACCTAGGCGGTTCTAGGTGGGTTTAGACGGGGTGTCTAGGCGGGTCTAGATGTCATTTCTTAATTTTAAAATTTTTAAGATTAATCGAGACGATGGCTAGCCACCTAAGTTAGGCGGATATTTTAGAACAGTGCTCAACTTCAAACATTAAAACAATGAGTGATAAATGGATTAGAATTTAACTAGGTCAAATGTTTGATCAATCTTTTGTATTGTAGCAAAGAAAACAAGACCATGGTAGTTTGCGATGAACATACGCAATTGTACAGTATAGTTTAAGGCTAAACTGTCTCCATGTTTGGCGTCACGGAGACAACACCAAGTTATTAAGTAATCAAAACTGCTTAATTATTATGACTAATTGTTGATTACTACTTCAGCATCAGTACCTAAAACACTAAGCTCCGATGCTTACATATAGAATAATACTAAAACCTGTAATTAGTGGTCTAAAATCTTAGGGTTGTGCTTTGTACACTCATGTACCCCAAAGCAGTTGCCATAACGTGTACTCTTGACTGGATCCCCAAAATACATAAATCTGGTAGATATGTTTTTTGTTCAAATGGTTGACAACCAACGTTGAATAATGATTAACGAGTACTTAATTATTTGCTACCATGCAATTTCGTTGACAGAGTTCGTATAAATTAAAGTACTCTGAGATACGAGATCCGAAGCGTTGCACTGTCGCTATCTATTACAACTCAAAAAGCAAATATAAATATGAACGATTAGGATACAATATTATCTCCCACTTTTTCTTTTCTTCCTTACAACAATCATAATCAGTGTTTTTTTTTTTTGCTCGAAAATCATTATCGCTGTTTAAAATAATCGATACCGATAGAAATATCGATATGTAAATTTGTGGATATCAAGCGATATCGGTTGCATTTAATAAAAATGATCAAAGTTTGTTAAAAAACGTGGAAATCAAAATAAAACTTTAGAGAATGTATATGACAATTTGTCTATATTTAATAAAGATATCAAAAATATTGACAAAATTTGTCGATTTTAGATGAAATTTTAGAGTTTCTCCAATTCTTTTGATATTTTTACGAAAATATCAATCGTATTGAAAATTTTTTAAACACTGATCACAACAAAGTTAAACACAACAAAAGATCAAACTCATTACAATTATTATACATTGTTACAGTTGTTTGTATGACTTCAACCTAAGCCGTTCCCCAGTTAAGTCGAGGCTAGTTAGTAAAATATCAAAAAAATTTAAATTTATTTCTTCTGATATTACATGTGTTTTTTTTCTTTATTAATACGTGGTCCCTCTTCAATCCAGAGGAATCAAGAGGTTTCTGTAGAAAGGGATTTATTGAATCGGAGTTAGATTGGTGTTCAACGTAAGCAATCTGTGGGGACACGTAGGGCATGTTGATGGGTTGATGGAGGCCTCTGCCTGCTAAATGGAGACGGGATGATCACCACTCACGAGATCGGGGACCTGTCAAAAAGGCAGTGGTTTAAAGCCGGAGTGTCCATGTACAGAGAATTTTTTTACTGGAACATAAATGGTACATTACGTGTTTATATGTAAGTAATAGAAAATTTTAATTTTTAAGTTATTAACTATTTAAAGCACATATCTCATTATTTATACAGTGACACATGATGTACCACATTGTGTGACGGTCACATTGAAAAATCTCTCTATGTATGAGGGAAGAGAATTATCTCCATATTCACTTTCTGAGGATCCAATAGATCTCCATATCCTAGCAATTCTTTGTATATTGTGCGGTTAGTTTTCATTAGATACTATTTGTGTTTAATTTTAAATAAAAAAAGTCAAATAATTTATGACCGCACGATACACAATGAATAGTTAAAATGTGAGGATCCCCACAAGAGTTTTGAGAAACCAATTGTTAGAGAAATATTTCAATTTCCCAAAACACCGACCAGACCAGTACATTAAATATCGTAATATTAGTAGTTGGAATTATATATATATTTTTTTGAGATAATTGGAGCAATGATTCCTTAACTTTAGCTCAATTAAAACTTTAGTCCCTAGACTAAAAATTCATGATACTGGTTCCTAACTTGTAATACTGTAGAGCAATAGTTCTCTTGGCTAACTCCTTTAGAACTTCCATCCATATTTTGACCATTTAAACCCTTTATTGTAGATGGAGGTTCTTACACAGTTAGCAAAAATAACCATTATTATACATTATAACAAGTTTAGGGACTAATACTCACAAATTTTTAGTACAAGAACCAAAGCTCCAATTAGCCCAAAGTTCATGGACTATTGCTTTACCGAATTTTTTAAAATTATTTAACCACTTGTATTATAATACTTGATGTACCGGCCAGGTTCCGGCACACTTAAAAATTTCTCAAACTAGAGCCATAGATCAGTACAGTGTTAATTGATGTAGCATGACAAAGACACACCAATCAATTAGAGCAATTCAGTCAAAGTTTGGCTATTATATTGCTTTATTAGGAACCTGGTATCTCATACAATATGTATGAAGAATCAATATATCATATGAAATTCCAAAGAATGATTTTCCTCCCCATATTTTTAACAAATTATTACAACCGTATATTGAAACAATTAAGGAAATAGCGAGGGTGAAATAATGATCACCGCGAAACAGTAGACGAACTGGAAGATAACATCTCTAAAAGCCGGTTGTGCAAGTTGCCATTAGTCGCAAGGATTCCACCGGAGGGGTATATATTCCTCCGTCCAGCTTCATCTGCTGCTAGATTAAGTTCATCTCCCTTCCAGTCAGTCACCTGTTATGACACGAGATAGTTTTCTAAAACGGAACAAGTTTGTCATTCCATGTATACAGAGCACTCAATAAAAAAGTTGCACAAGTTCTATAAGAAAAGCTCGTCTGCAATTCTTATCGTTTTCTGTTTCTAAATTTCCGTTAGTTAATCTCATTGCAGTTGCGTATCAATCTAACTGTAGAGCTTTGCAGCAAATTCATGATTGAGAAAGAGCCATGGAAGAATATACCTTTCCCCCTGCTTCGTGCACACATATAATACCAACAACGTGATCCCAAGCCTATAAATTGTGACGAGTTGAAGTTAGTCAAACTGATGTAGTTTCTATAGTCTATTGACAACTGGAATGCAATGCAATACCTTGGTAACTCTGTGAGCTTTCACACGCTGCATATGAAGAGATACCACGCCCGAAGCCACCATCATATACTTGGATAAACTGCAGGCCGAAAAGAAGAAAGGTTACCCAGTAAGCATTGACCAAGAAGATTAATGTGATTTGTAATAGATATATTTGCAAAATAGGGGCCGTTAACTTTATTCTAATACGTCAAGCTACACAACATAAAAAGAAACTTCTTCTATTGCAAACTTGAGAAACCACGACTATCCTAGGAAAGAGTTGCAGTTAGTGATAAAGTCGTGAAAACTCTACATTTTGTAAAAACTATGTCAAAATATCTGAAAGGTTCTACTTTTTAGGAGCAACAGTCCAGTAGAGAAACAACAAACCTTCCACAACAAGATTTTACAAGAAGAATTTCGCCCTCGTCAATGCTATCAGCATTAGTTGATCTGAATAAAGATGATAGCGGAAATGACTCCCACACATCACTATCTGGGATAGAAAATCGTGCCTCTTCCACGATACAAGACCCATCAACAAAGCATTGAGTCCAAGAATACGGCATTTTGGCTGTGGAATTTAGCACAGATGATAAACGTTTAGTCCATGTTCCACAGCCTGTATGAGCAACCATAATAATCCCTGATCCAGGTGGAGTGATATTTTCTTCCTGGACTTCAGAGGTGGATTTGTTGGATATATCATTCTTCCAGTTTGGGCACCCCATGACACCCAATACAAGCTCCCCCTCAACAACAAGTGCCAAGCCAACCTGAAAATTTGAGCCATTTAATAGGCAACTCTTATAGTAGAAAGCAATCCAGTAAAACAGGAACGAATATCTAGAAAAAACATAGCTTGAATCATTTCTTTCCGCAACACATGAAGGTGCTATTCTTATGTTCATTTGACACCAATGGCCTGCCTTTGTTAGATAAGAAAGCAGCATAACAACCAGAGTTACTTGAAAGGATATCCTTGAAATTGCTTTTCAATCTGACCACTAAGATATTAAGAGCCTGTTTGATACTTTACTTGAATCCAACTTTTTAAACTCAAAAACAATTTTCAAGTTTTAGGCCTTAAAAACTTGTTTGGTAAGACTATTTTCAAAAACTGAACTCAAGACTAACTAAAAAAATATAGTCTATTCTCTAAAAACACAAAAAGTGAGTTTTTAGAGTTTTTAAACTTAAACTCACTCCTTTTTTTTCTCTCCTTCCTCCCCTCTCACTCCAAAACTATCTCTCTTTTATTCTTTCTCTCTCACCCTTCTCTTTCTTTCTTTTTATACCTTTTTCGTCTTTCCTCCAATCCACTCTCTTCATTCTCTCAGTTCCTTTTCTCACTCCTCTTCCTCTCTATCTCATCTGATCCTCTCACTTCTTTCTCTTTCCTCCAATCATCTCTTACTTTCTTTCCTCACCTATCCTCTTGCTCTCTCAAACCCCTCTTTTTGGATCTCTTTGTCCAAACAAGTTTTTGAGTATTAAAGAAAATTGTTTTCAAGAAAAATTCTTAAGAAATGTTTTGAGAAATTATAAAAAAATTTAAATAGGATACCAAACAAGCCCTAAGTAATCTCAGAGTCCTCCACCATACAAAAACTAGAATTAAATAGATTTCTAAGAAGATAACTGGGTATAACATATCTGAAGTTCCTATTTAATTGGGTTCGGGTTCCCTCTTGTTATCTTTGCTTCTTAGTTGGTACTTGCGTAGTGTAGATTTCGCGTCTTGTGCATATATCTGATTCTATTCACAACCAAAATACACAATTCTGTGTCGATTTCTTGCATTCGCTTTGGAAGCACAAACTGTTGAGTAAGTATAATTTCAGTAGTGTCAACTTAACAGCACTTGACAAGCTTAGATATAAATATAGTGATAGGCATCATTTAACATCACATATGACACAATTATATAACTAAAACTTGACGACCGATGAACAAATTTACCGTTAAACATCTATGTTGTATTCCATAGCAAAGTCAACTACAGGTGCCATCATATTCAAAACTTACTGTAATGACCAAATATCCAAAAAGCGAAAGAAAGAAACTCAATGCAACTTTTTCTAAGTTAGTAAGACATACCACATATAACGCCGGATTTCCCTTCACGAATCCTTTTGTGCCATCAATGGGGTCAAGTACCTGCATTACATTTCTCAATTCAGTACAATGCAGCAAAGTAAAAATCCAACTGCGACCACCATGAATTAATGCATGACAACCAAATAGCAAAAGGGTCACATACAAAGCTGCACGTCTTGGTAACGTTGAATTCAATCATATAATGCAAATGCAAATCCGAAAACGAACCCAATACGTGGAGGGCTGAGCTCCGAAAGCAAAACCCTCCGGACCACCTCTGTCAATGGCTTCCAATACTTCATCAGCCGTCCATGGGTTCTCTCCACAACTAGATTTGTCAAGCACCGCATTGAGCACTGGCTCCACGAGTTTATTCGAACGAACAAACGCCGAGTCCTCTTCCGCCACCAATGGAATCAAAGGGAATCGTTTCCCAAGCTCTGTAACCACCACACGGTCCACACCAGCTCCATTTACAGAACTCGAAAACTAAATACAAATAATAAAGGGACTTGCTTTCAAAAAACAGAATAAAAGGACCAATTAGCAATTTACCCAAACTGACGAGAGCCTGGACTCCATAATCCGCCACCGTCACCGGAGTCTGGTCGGTCTTTTCAACGACGCGCCGTTGAAGCACCGACGACTGGATGTCAACGCAGAGAGCGCAAGCTCTCTCCACGGCATCGACGGCAGCTTCCAGCTCTCGATAGTAGTTGGCCTTTTCAGTTCCGAACGGCAAACTCGACCTCACGCGGAAGCGCCGCCGGCGCAGTGCCGAATCGGGCCGAGTGAATCGGACGGTCGAAAAATGGCGGGCTGAGTGCGCAAAAATCATGGCGAATTTTAACTGCCGGCTGTAAATGAGTTGTTGAAAACTCGTTGGTGGAGACTGCAGTGAGACAGTGGGCTAGAAATTGGGCCTTGTAAGTTCTGTTTTAGTAAAAAACATTGGGCCTTGTCTAAATGTCATACGGCCCAAACTCTAATGTTATGCACTCCGGCCCAATTATGAGTGCAAAGTTTGGTAAAATCCGGAAGACAAGCTAGCGAAAATCCTATGTAGATATTCTTGTCCTTATCCAAAACATTTGATCTCATCCACAGACACGTGTCCGTCGCACAATGAATCAGGCCCCGCAACCTCCATTTTTCCATCGGAAAGTCCGCCGTGATAAAGACATCGCAGCCGTCTGCTGGCCACATCTCAGTGGTCAACAGACCACAGATTTCCAAAACCTGGGATTCATCATTCATCTTATACTTTCTCTCTCTATAAATGCAAGTAAATTATTGAATTCCCAGTTCCAGCTAATTTGATTTGCAACTGCAACCCTTCTGATCTTCTGAAAAAATTGTGATCTGGGTTATGAGCTTGAGGTACGCGAGCGGAGTGGTGTACCAGGCAGCTCTGAGGGCGATGCAGGGGATCAAGGACCAGGCTCCAAAGTGTGGCGATTCGGCCGTTAAGTGCGTGAGGGATTCGAAGCAGGCGTGGCGGTTCTCGGCGTCGCTGGATTCGGGCGGCGGTTTGAAGGGGGCCGGAAAGAGTAGTGGGAGGGTTAAGGAAGCGGAGGAGTCGCTCAGGACAGTCATGTTCTTGAGCTGTTGGGGTCCCAACTGATGATCTCTGCATGCGTTTTTATTTTTGTAAAAATTTTTAGAGGCGAAATGTGCGAGTTGATTTTGTGCAGGTTATATATAGGTGTATCTATGTATGTATGTATGTTATAATGTTAATGTATGTACATGAATTCTTTGGATCCAGGGCTTGATTTATTTTTACCGGGTTTATATATATCTTACTTTTGTACAATAATAGCACATAACTCTTTTAGAATTTAAAAATATTTAAAAAAAATACTCTTATTTACTTTTAAAGTATTTTTAAACGAGCGATCAATATATACATAAAAATTATAGATGAAAAGTTCATACATTTGAATGGGGAAGGGAGAAGTGGTTTTCATACATTTTTTTTTTTCGGTTAAGAAAGATGTGTGAAAATTAATTTTCATTTGATTAACTTGGCCTCGTTTGCTTTCTAAAAGTGGGTCATATTTAAGGTATAAGCTACAATAAATGTAGAAATCTAATGATTTTTGAGAAATTAATCATTCTAATCATATCATTTGAGTTTGTATGAAAAAAAGGTGGCGCTGCTGTCCACAAATTTATTATTATCTCTCACACACCTTCTTAATTTCTCGTTCTCAAATTTAATAAACTGAAAACAATCAAAGAATAAGAGTTAGTAACGGTGTGTGAGAGTTAGCAAAGGTCTGTGAATAGCCTTACGCCAAAAAACTCAATGGGCTTATTTATAAAAGGGAGATGTCATTTATGTTCACTTTGACCCAGTCCAAACCTATAGTGATCCAGTTAAGCCCAATCTAATCTGGCAATCCAAACCCCAAAGTCTCCCTTCAGCCTCCACCACAAATAATAAACCTTGAGAACAAAACCGATAAGCTTTTTCTTCTTCCCTCTCGTTTGCCGCTGCAACCATATTTACCACCAAAACCAGACCAAAACTCTTGGTCGAAACCATGTTCTCGCTGAAGCCTTGTAAAAGCCGTTGCAACTCACCCTTCCTCTCAAACCCACGTCGTCTTCGAAACCTAGCAAAACCGCAGAGTGCCCTTTTCGCCCCATGCAAGGTACTGTCTCCCCATGAAAGAAGACTTGGCGTGAGGGCAAGTAGTGGAAAAGGAGAAGCAGAGAAGAAAGAAAGACGACCTTTCTTAACCCTAGAAGAAGCTGGTCTGGTAGAAATCTCCGGTCTCAGCACTCACGAAAGATTTCTATGTCGTTTAACGGTACTATTTTCTTTTATTACATTTTCCTCTTTACTTCTTTATGTTCCGCAACGATTTTCACATTTCACTTTGATACATCAGTACGTTAAATTTAACGTTTTAGAAAGTTTATGGTCAAATCTGGTAGATGACAAGTTTAATTGTGCACGTAGATATCGTCGTTGAATTTGCTAAGAGTGATATCAGAACAAGAAGGATGCGAAATTGAGGAGCTAAATGCCGGGAAGGTATGTGACTGGTTTGTGAAGGATAAGTTGAAAAGAGAGCAGAACTTGGACTCTGCTGTCCTCCAGTGGGATGATTCTGAGCTTTTCTAATTATTTAAGTACTTAATTATTTGATTAACTTGTAAGATGGTATATTTATAATATTTGATACCATGAGCAAAAGATTTTGTGAAACCACATTCAGTTTTTAATTCAACTCTCTCGACTGAATTAGGGGTGGGATATTGTAGGATTATGATTCATCATATTGATGTGTGAAAAATATTACAATGTAGGTAGGGTTGTATTAATCCTCATTTAGGTATAATCGTACACTAATTACAATTAGAAATTACATTCGTATATTACATGTTACAGTCATAGAGTTGATTCCGGATTAATTAAGTCTAATCTTACACACACTCCAATGGATGAGCTGGATCAGACAAATTTGGAACAAAGGAGCTCGATAATTGAGTTAGATGTGACGCGTGCGAGCATGATGAACTGGATAACACTCAAATTATCACGATACAATAAAATAGGAGTAGACAAGCAAACACCAAGCTCACCAAGAAGGAAGCAAGCCCAAATGGTCTTAGCACACCCATGAGCAAGGGTGCGATACTCAAACTCAGGACTAGAGCGAGAACGGTTCTAAACTACAATTAATTTGGCTTCGAGCAAGATATCATTTTTAATTTTCAGCTATCAAATCGAATTTGAATAATGAATCGTTCAACGCGTATTTGGTATGGAATGTATGACTTTTGATTTCCACACATCGTTTTTAATTTTCAGCTATCAAATCGAATTTGAATAATGAATCGTTCAACGCGCATTTGATATGGAATGTATGACTTTTGAGCCTCGTATTATTATTTGTTTTGGGCTTTAGTGGGTGGAATGTTACCGCTTATTCATTGCATTCTATGCCATTAATTGAACACGTCTCCCCTCCAATTAGGCCTTGATTGACCGCAAACTTAGTATAAAAATACAAAAACAAAATAGAAAAATTAATCATATATTTAAAGTCCAAATTATCGTTAACCTTCTTGGCAAAAAAATAGGGAAAACTAAGATAAATGTTCTTGTATTATCGGCAATACAAATAAACTAATCATTAATATTCATGTCTTTTAGTTTTTACAATTTAATCTCTCTAACATTACTATTTTGTTAAAGAACTAAGAATTTGATGAATACAACAATTCCACTAAGAGACTCAAGTCACAAGATGAGGATTTTCAGTGGGGCGGTTCGACCATGTTCTTTGTATAATAGCTCACAAGACAATATAACATGGGTGTGATAGTGATCACAAGAATGACGCTCTCAAATTATTTCGCCTAAAATGATTTATCAATAATTATTACTGTAATGGTGTCTCAAATCAACGACGTGTCGCATGACTCTTCACATTTAATAATGTTTTATTAGTTTGAAATTAAGAACCGTAATTATACGACATTAGGTTTATCTCCACCCAGCACCTAGTTTACACAAAGTCAACTCAACAAACATTCACATCAACCCATTGGTTCCCCTCCACAGAGAGCTAAAAAGCAATTTTCTGCTGTGTGCGACGTCGTTTTAATCGCGTTGAAGTAGAAAAAGTACCGAAGGAGGAGGGGGAGGAAGGACGCCACAAAGGTAAGCACAGAAAGGTCGGACGTGAACTCGATCGGTCAAATCCAATTGAATCCTCTCCGTCGGTTCCGAATTGCTGCGCCGAGACTTACAGGTCAAACGACGCGGTTTCGCCTCTGTCTAATGATCTGAGAGATGGCCATCCCTGACCAAAAGTCGTCGTCTTCGTCCGACGGAAAAGTCTGGGGCTTCTTCAAGCGGCCGTTTCGGACGTCGGGGAACGTTACGACGTCGTCCTCGTCGTCGCACAATGCTCCCCACCAGCATAGTAACGCTCATGGCGACGGATCGAATCAAAACGCCGCGACTTCGGTGTCGTCCGTCGCCAGGTCGCTGCTTCCGACTCGCCGTAGACTCAAGCTCGATCCCCACAATAAACTCTATTTTCCTTGTACGTCTCTGTCTAATTATCCATTTTATTAATTTAATTTGATTAATTTAATTCTATATTTGCTATGTTATGATTTAATTTGCGTTTACCTGAAATAGCTGTGTGTAGATTGTGATTAACTGTTGTGGATTTATAGATTTGCTTTTGAATTTTAGATTTTTTTGCTGGTTTTAGGATCAAGGAAACTGTAAAAATGCATTTGCAAGTTGCAATTCGTGTTATTATGCTAATCACGTCGGTAATCCGGTGATTAATATTGTTTTTATGGATGCAATCGATGATTTTCGTGTTGCTGTCGCGATTTTTCGAATGAGTTAGTGGCTATAGAGGGAAATCAAATTGATTTGCCGATTTATTTCGGTATTGAGTTTGTTGCCTGTTGATTCATTTGCTTATTTATGTGTATGGACTCTGTTTCTTGAAGGTGAACCTGGAAAGCAGGTTAGGAGTGCCATTAGAATTAAAAACACCAGCAAATCCTTTGTAGCATTCAAGGTACCGTCTCATGTTTACGGTTTTACTTCTGTTCTGTGGTTTCTCAGAATTTTTGTAATTTGAGAATGTTTGGTGAAGAATAATGTGGTTGACGTTGTTAGAGTTTCTTAGCTTGATAGATTTTTTCTAACGAGTTTTCTTGCTTCAGTTCCAAACAACTGCACCGAAAAGTTGTTTCATGCGTCCTCCAGGAGCCATTCTTAGTCCTGGCGAGAGTCTTATAGCGACTGGTAATATAACTTTGTGCGATTCAGTTCATTTCCCTTTATTTTATGGTGTTGGAAATGGTTTTGCCCTTTTGTACGTTCTTCTGTTCTTCGTTAATGGAATTATATCTCTTGTAAAATTAGAAGTACCATCGTTTTTATTTGGATAGCTTCTCTCAAGCTTTAACTTGTTTTGGCCTTGTAACAAGTTTTTTTGTTATTTTGGTTTGTTACGGTAGTATTCAAGTTTGTTGAGCTTCCCGAGAAGAATGAAAAACTAGTGGATCAAAAGAGCAGAGTTAAGTTTAAAATCATGAGCTTGAAGGTGAAGGGACCGATGGAGTATGTACCTGAGCTGGTACGTAAATAGCATGCAACCTTTAAATGCTATCTCGAGTTATAAATTTCTAATTTAGTAGCTGGTCTTATAAATGTGTTCACTAGTAAATTTCTTGGTAACAGTTTGATGAGCAAAAGGACCAAGTGGCCGTAGAGCAGATACTACGGGTTGTCTTTCTAGATCCAGAGCGTTCTACGCCTGTAAGTGTGGTTGACATGAAATTAACTTGGAGGTCAATATTTGTGTTTGTAAATGTATATCACGGACCTGCATTGCTTTCTTTTCACATTTATGTTAAGAGATTAATACTTTTTTTGTTTCTTCAAAGGCTATGGAAAAACTGAAGCGTCAGTTAGCTGATGCTGATGCTGCGCTTGAGGCGAGCAAGCAACCTGTGGAAGATGCTGGTCCAAAGGTTATCGGAGAAGGACTTGTCATAGATGAATGGGTGAGTACATTGTTCTTTTGTTGCACGAAAATTGCTTGTGCAACGAATACCTTCTTGTGCGCTTCGTTTATTTTCGCCCTTTGTGTCTTGTTTAGAAGGAGAGGAGGGAAAGATATCTTGCTCGGCAGCAAGGTGAAGGCGTGGACTCCGCATGAGCATTTGTTTCGTGCGGCTTTTTCTGATGTGAGTGCGAATCAACAGTCTACTTCGGTGTATTATTTGTAACCATCCTTTATTTTTATCTTTCGGTCATGTGAAGAACGTTGTATTGAAAATGAAAAAAAAAAAAAAAAGGGGACAAGGAGAAGGACTAGGACAGTCCAATGTTATATACATTGATGTAAAAAGAAAACTACTTGTAATTTTCGCGAAATATTTTCGGCATTGGTTTTCGCAAAATGTTTTATGTGAGCATTAAGGAATAATTTGCGGAAGAAAAAAAAAAAGAACACAATTTGAAGTGGAGTCTCTTACAATTCGTGTGAAAAATGGAACCCTTTGATTTTTGCAAAATGTTTTATGTGAGCATTAAAGATTTACTTATAAATCTCTCGAAGGCGTTTGTTTTTTATTGGACCCTAAAGTACTTACATTCTCTCTCAAATTAGCAAAGTGATAAAATATTACTATATTGTAATATACGTAGTTGAGATTACTTCTTGTAACATTTTCTTACCAACACTATTTTAAAAATCCTTGCCTAGTTTTTAGGAGGTTGGTCGTCGTTCTGATTAATGCCTAGGAGTTTGAAAATTAAGAGAGGGCGCCTAGACCAGCTGAGGCGCCCGCCTAGACTGCCCAGACCTACTTAGGTTGCGACTCACTTAGACAAAAAATAGATAACTTTCAATTTGCATTTAATTTTTTTTTTCAATAAATTGTAAGAGACTTGTTGAATACTTAAATGAGCACACACTATATGCTTGTTCCCTATGTTTTCATTATGTTTCAATACTTCATAATACATATGTCATTTTATTTTTTAGTTATGATGAAATTACATATTTTAAGTATAAACATACACTTATTTACACGAAATATAATAGATTTACTTAAATCCGTCTAACCGCCTAAGCGTTAGGCCCCAGCCCGTCGTCCACCTAGCGCCTAGCGTCTTTTAGAACCTTGCTTACCAATAACAAGATGCATATGGTAGAACTATACGTTTGGCCACACTATGTTTATGGCCAAGAAGCTTTGGAGACCGCTTGTTGACTACAAAAATCACCTAGCCTACGTGGCGCGCAGGCCGAGTAATTAGTAAGCTAACTACGTCCTTCAAATTTGTGCGGGGCGTGCCAACTCGTCGGCCGAGCTCGACCGATGAGTAAAATGTGTTGATGTTGCGTTGAGCGCGCTGCTGACTTCTACGTCTTGCGATTGCGGCCGAGTAAGGAACACGTCTCAGCCTTTGGATTCTAGAGCCTGAAGACAAGGCTGCTATTTTTACGAAGTTCAATATCAAATGCGGCTTTCAATGTGCCGAATGTAGTAACCTGGTAACACCTCACTTCGCCGAAAAGGCTAATGAGATGACCTCTGCCAAAAAAGATTCGAAAATCCTTCTTGACCGAGACTTGGATAGATAATCAGTCGGCCTCGACGCAGTGCTGTTTATCCAAACTAAAGGTGTTCTGAGGTCGGCTGATTCTACGGCGGTAGTGCTGTTTATCCAAACTGAAGATACCACCGATTGCCTTCACAGTGCTGTTTATCCAAACTGAAGGTGTGTCGGCGAAAAAGGAAATAAAAAATCTCAAGGGTGTTGAGAGGTTTTGCGCAGGGCAGATTTGTGTGTTGAGTTGAAGGTCTCTCATATGGTGCATTTCCCCTCTATTTATAGCAGTAAAATCATGTTAGAGGTGTTGTAGAATCCAAGCCGTGAACATCCATCTCTGATAAATCACAATCCTCCTTTATCTCAATCGATAATTACCGCGTCATCAAGTGAAATCACAATCGAATAAAATGGCATATGCCATCTTTATCCCGTATTTCCACGCGCATGGGCTTATAAAATACATAACCTTTATTGGCTAATTATCCAAGCAAGTTACCCTGTGCTGGATGAGTAACCTAATTTATTCCACCTCTTTGACCAACCAATGACAACATGATCCCACTTTTATCTCCATTGCATTTGCATAAAAATAGTCTTCCAATCTTTCACGGTTATGCATGATACCAATCCCAACGAGAATAACTTTGTAGACCTCGCCAATGTTAATCCCATTTAATTTTGCATAAAAAACCCGAGATAACTTTAAAAGATAATTATTATGATTAAAAATCATAATATTATCTCTTAACAATACCAAAATATCTTAACTTTCTTATCCAACGGTTGAGAACCATGCTCACTTCGCTTGGGCCGATGGTGTAAAATCGGGTCCAAACACCATCAAATTCGTAATAATAACAGGGTAGTGTTAAACATGTCCATTTTTACTTCTCACCTATCCCTTTCAATTTTTTAACCGTTAGATCAAATAAACTGAAGAAGATTAATGACAAAATAAACAAAATATGTCGGAGGTAAAGATGAATGTGTGAATAACGCTATACCGAAAACAAGGCATCATGCGCCACTGGTACAATAGAAACCACGGCTTCCTACAAATGGTTTTTAGTGTTTAGGGTTATCCAAAACCACTAAGCCCCATTCCTTCCAATACAGTGTGCCAAGCTCCCTCTATATAATCTCACTACTCTAGTACATACCCAGTTCCAACCAACAAAAAAAAAGGATAAACAATCGAGTTCGTTGAATGAGCAAATACATCATGAGTTATCGGGTAGACGTGAGCGCATGCACCGTGGGAGGCTGTCGTGAAATAGAAGTGGCACTAAGCCGTAACGCCAAGAGCAAGCACGAGCAGAACAGTCGAAAGTTCTTGTCATCGTGCAATAGTAATCCGGCGAGTGGAGGTGGTACAAGAACGCAGGCCCAGGCTGAAGAGTCCCTTCACAAAGTCATGTACTTAAATTGTTGGGCACAAAGCTAACAACTTTGGACCTGGACAGGAAAAATCGTATCAGAAAGTTCGATTATTTTGTACCATTTCTATATATATGCTTTTTAACTATTTTGTTATGCAAAATACTATCCTTGTCACATTTTTTTTTTTGTATCACATTTATACTATTTCTCTAATAAAATAAAACCCACATACGTTATTAATATGCCGCACCTCGCAAACAAAATGTGGGATATGCGGCATCCTAACCAGTTGAATCCAAATAAAATGTTTACTAATGGTCGGAAATTGGAATGAAAATGTTATTAACACTTCAAAAATCTCATTCTACACATTTTACAAATGTATTTTTCTTTCTAATTATAAAAAGTTTGGAGTGCAAAATGAGATTTTTGGTGCCAATTACCATTCCCATTGGAATACTAATTAGTTTAATTACTTAAGTACCCATGTACAAATTAAACTTTATTTTTAATCATTAAAAATTTGCAAGGATAATTTTGGTAGAAAAAGTTATGCTGATTCATTTTCCTAACCCTTCCTCCTGTAAGTAAATTAAGTAATCACATTCCTTACAAATCTTAATGGAAATGCATTAGCCTACCAGGGTGAGATTGGGTCAGCTGTGCTTTTAGCCTGGATGCAAAATTTAATGGGAAAAGCTCAGAATTTACGACTCGTTTGAAAGTGCTTTTGAAATGATGTTTTTTGGTGAAATTAAAATTTGGGTCCCAAAAGCACCTTAAGTATTTTTTGGAAGAAGCACTGAAATTGCTTTTTCAAGAAACATTTGGATTTTTATTAAGGATTAGTTTTAAAAACATTTTCATAAAAAACGCTTTCAGTTATTTTTAAAAGACTTACAAACGAACCATACGTCTCCAAAAGCAAAAAGCCTTTGAGAATTTCTTCTTCTACAAAAGTGCTTTTGAAACAAGGATATATAGTTAGCATATGATACCCAAGTTTCTATCCAAATCTATCCAAAAACATATCCATTTAAAAATCCGAGTCATGCGATTCTTCTTTTGATTCATCGCGAGGCCGTGACCAAATTGACAAACACCTCCTACACACCTCTCCTTTTGTTGCTACAAGATTTTGGCACGTGACATGTAATTCGTACAAGATTTATCTGTTTGGATTCACGTTCAAGCTTTGTGAAAATACCAAAAGTTTCTTGCAATCCCATCATTACACTGCAGAAAGGAAGAAAAATGGTAACACCAAAACCATGTGTGTGGCATTTGATTCCCCCCCCCCCCCCCCAACTTGAAATAAAGTTATGAGAGTGATGGCAACTTCATTTGGTTGTTGAATTCAGCTCCCCTTCCACCCCATAAATTCCTTCTCATTTTCACACAAATAATTGTTAGGGTGAGCTCAAGCCAACAGAGTTTCGCACTTTACAAGGATCGGAGAGATAACGTCTATCATACGTAGTCTTACTATTGCTTTGTAAAGAAACTGTTTTCGGAACTCGAACTCATAATCTTTTAGTCACAAATAAGCAACGTTTCTATTGTACTAAGGCTCGTCCTCAGAGTTGTTACTTAGTTCATTAAAAATATTTATACAAGCAATTATTTACGAAATCATTTCCAAAACACGAGAAAAACTCTCATGTCAACTTTTCATTCATATAGTACTGAGAACTATATCACTACAACAAGAATGGTCACTGCACACAATAAATTAACTGTGCCCTTTGAGGCCAAAGAGCACCAACAATTGTGCTCATAGACCAATAGCAACAGTGCAGCTACTATCCTTGTGTCTGTGCCCTCTATGGGCGTCACCATTGCTTGAAGCGCACAGTACAACGTTTCGTGTCCAAAAGGATAGCACAATAATGGTTTTTTTGTGTCTATGTTCTGACACCTTTGTCAGATGATTTTTCAAATCCTGTTGGCACAAGGTTCATAATTGTGCCATAACAATTCATTATTAAAAAAAAAAATTATAAAAACAAAAATGAAAACACCCTACAAACCCAAGTTGGGGCTAACAAAATATTTAATTCTCTTTTCATACAATCAAATCAAAATTGCCCAACCACAGGTATCTAAAATATTGCAATTTACATTGAAAACCATCGGGTAGTTCCTACCCATCATTTTTCCCGGCCAAACTATGGATGTCCTTGCACAGATTCATAATCAGAGACATGAGACCACAGATCCACATTTTGTACGAACTACAAACAAAGTTTTCATGAAATTGCAGGGGAATGAGTCCTCTACAAAACCAAAACATTTGCATGAGTCAGTTCTTATAATTTTCCCTTTAATCGAACAATATAGATGATATTGGATTCGAAACAGAAGCAGATCAGCATTCAATCTCAACCATTTGTAACACACAATATGTCAAAATGAAGCTGGGACTAAGAGGAGTTCGATTTTACCTAAATCGAAGCCAAATGATGGCCGGAGGTGGCTGGAAAATGGCTTGAAAGTCACAGCCAGTTTGGGTCTCTACGAATCCACGACAGATTCGACCAACAAAGCTCGAATCTGGTCCCTAGGACTGTGAGGAGTTCGTTTATGGTGTCAATATCATCGTCTTCAACGAGATTTGGGCGAGAAAAGCTCGGAAAACCTGCAACTCACCAGAATAGTGGAGATCGTTAGTTCTTCGTTCAATCTCGCAAACGTGGTGGAAATTTTCTCATGCAAAGCCATAAATCGACTTAGAACATCGAAGGAATTAACCAGAGGTAGTTACAGACCTTACCTCGGTCGGGAAGGCGATGAACTCGCCGGAATTCTCTCGGGTTCGAGACGCGTGGTTCTCCGATTTGAGGTTTGAGTCACGGGTTTGGGCACTAGTCCCGTGTTTGGCGCGAGGTTGGGAGACGAGGATGGTGGTGGTTTGGTGTTTAAAGTCGTCGGAGAAGGTGGTGGTTCATAGTTGTGTGGCTCGGGGAAAAGTGACTCGAGAGAGATAGGGACGAGGGGAAAAAAAAAAGAGAAGTGAGGGAGTACAGAGGAAGGGAAGAGAAGTGTGGGCCTCAGTGGCACACACTCCAATTCTACATAAAGAATATAATTCAAACAAATGAGAAGGGAGAGGGGCTGGACCCGACCGGTTGGTAAAAAATAGGCGGTTTTAAAAAAAATTGTGGGTGCGGGTGGGGCTGTTTTCATGAGAAAGTAATAAAAAATTAAATAATTGTGTCCTTTACAAATAGTGTTGGGATCACTTTTTAAAATTTGCTAGTTACTTTAATTTGTTATTGAGCACAAATATATGTTTTGTGCTTTTGTATATTAATAAAAAAATCTAATTTCTGACATGAAAGGGACATACACAAACTAGGCACAATAGTTTTGTGCTCAAATTTTTGAAGGCACAAATAAACTTTCCTATTTTTCTTTTTTGGCACCAGTTAATGTGCCCTTTGTTTAGAGGGCACATTTGAGATGGTTTTGGTGCTCATTGGCATTTAAAAAGCACAAATATGTATTTGTGCTCAATGATAATGAAAAGGGCACAAATGAATTGTGTTCTTAGCCCATTTTTCTTGTAGTGTATGCAACTACTATATTAAATGGAGAAAACTCCTTAGTACTCGAAATTTTAAAATCTCAAGTTCAACTTGCAAGTAAAAGTTCTCAAGCTAACTTTTAAGAAATTTTATTTAAATCTATGTAACCTCTTTCTACATCTAACTTAAATATTAAATGTTAATTGTCTATTTTATCCTATTGCATAATTACTATTAAGTACAAAATGAAACTAATAATAAAACTCAAATTTCTCAATAAACCCAGACACTATAATTAAACCCTAGCATCACCCCTTGTTTATCATACGTCTATTATGGCTAAAACCCTAATACTTCTAATAGAGAAAAACAAGTTTTTTTTATTGATGGATAGTGATTTTAAAGTTTTGAATCCTCCAACTAAGGTATGACTCGATTTATGGATATTTTGTTTGTTTGTTTCTTCTTTAGATTAAATTTCATACTTATTAAATTATATTATTATTATTTTTCTCTGCTATCTGTCTGCCCCCAAAACACCATTGCAAAGACTTTTGATTAGTAGTGTAAAGACATATAACTTGATTCTTGGTGCAAATCAGTGTTCTAAAAAACAGTTGAGGCGGCCGCCTGGGCGCTAAGCGGCGGTGCTCCACCGCAATTAACTCAAAATTGTTTCATAAATCGGCAAGGTCTGTCTAGTTTGTGCAGGTGGATGAGGAACATGGGACGGGGGCGTAGGAGGTGGACTGGGTTGGATCGAATGTGTTGTTACTGTCCCGAGTTTTGTTGCAGTGAAGCCAGGAGAGCTCGCTTCCGGTGTCAATGACCATCGAAATGTTCTGCGGCGGAGTTCCAACTGCAACGGTGACTGTGAGGGTGACATTGTTTTGGAAATGAAGCTTTTTTGGGGACTTTAGGAGGGACCCAGATGGAATTTGTTAGGTTCTGAGGGGTAGAATGAGTGGTGGAGTTTGGAGTTTGGATTCGGTGAAGCAAATGAGGAGAGTGGCTGAGAAGATTAAGAGAAAAGATTGGAACTTTAGAGATGGGTTTTGGATGGAGTTGCAAAATGTGCAGAGTTTCATGGCTCGGAGAAGAAGAAGAAGAGAAAAAGTAAAAAAATTTCAAACATTAATGGGGCTTTCCTCTTTCCAAGGCAGAAGAGGAAAAGAAAACCCAAAAAAAAAATGTGAGTCCACTTTCCAAGGCGTAAACAACTCCACTTTTGAATCCTACCTGATGTGAGAAAGTGGGGGTGGAGGGGAGGTGTCAAACCTCTCACACTTGGATTTTTATGAACAACCATTTGATTTTTAAATGTTTATGAACTACCCAACCCACTAGATGGGGTTTTTAAATATTTATTATTTAAAAATTAAATACTAATTATTTAAAAACTAAATATTCTTTTTATATTTTATCATTCTTCTATTATCTTATCCATGAATTTCATACAAATATAATTTTGTATGTGTCAATATGCACTTATTTACAAGATATACAAGAAATTTACTTAAATCCGCCTAGGCACCCGCCTAGCCGCCCGCCTACATCCCGCCTAGGCTCTTAGGCACTAGGCGCTGGCTCGCCGCCCGACTAGCGCCTAGCGTTTTTTAGAACCTTGGTGCAAATAACGATTGCCCAACCTCATAAACCTTGACCATTCATTAGCGGGTGGCATGTCTCCATCCAAATCCAAAGCATCAAGGTCAAATGTTTTTGTGGCAAAGTGATGGACTGAACTGGAGCTTGCATTGCATTCTTTGACAAATTCAAATCTATGGAAGGATCTCTTGGATCCCAAGTCTATGGATGGGTTTACTAGCAGAAAAAAAAGAAGCTATGGAAATGCTAGTCATATGCAATTATACAGGGCCAAATGACGCCTCTTTGAAGAAAAAAACATTCAGTTAGAGATATTATTTTATAAAGTGAATGGATGTATAAATAACTTTACATTTTGAATTGGGTTTGAGAGGTTAGTTTAGGTAATAAACTTGGATTTAAAGAGATATTAATTCTTTAATTAAAAAAAATATGGGTGAAGAGAGTAAGTTTGGTGTAGAAAGAGGTTAGATGAGTTCAAATAAAATTTCCCTAACTTTTATCGTCAGCGAGTTCAATCTTATGATTAGCTCATTGTGTGTAGGGATGGGCAAAATACCCATGGGTTTGGGTAACCGCGGTTACCCGCCCATTTAAAGTTCACGGTTACGGTTATGGGTAACCGTTTAGACGAACAAACGGTTATGGGTATAACCGTTTATCCATGAAATTTAAATGGACGGTTATGGGTATTACTCACGATTATAACGGGTATCCATCGGTTATGGGTATTACCCGCGGTTATAACGTGTATCCATTTACCCATTTAATTTAATATATGTAAAATTTAAAAAACTAATCTTTATTTTTATTTTTTACTTTTGTAACAAAAGTCATCTTTGTTTATATATTGTAATTTTCAATATATAACAGTTACACCCAGTTATAATGGGTATTATATCTGCCACAGACCGTATTCCATTGCCGCGGTATGTGCTTACAAGTGACTTCAATTCATCTTTGTTATATATTTTGTATTGAGATCATAGAGCCTTCCTGGCATGTATCCGTAGAAAGGAAAGATATAAGGTGAAGCCTCAGGACAAGAATTGTCATATAACTGTTTGGGCCGAGCGAAGTATTTCTCGGCTCGGAAGGAGATACTGCGGATTGTCAATTCGTGGGCCGACTGAATTGAGTCGGCCGAGTCCTAGTAGGAAAAAGATTTATCTCAAATAACGATAAGGGAAGCGAAATTCATCCGTGAAGACAAATAGTTCCAGTACAACAAGGAGTCTCGGTGGGAGTACTAGCTGAAGAAAGAGTGGCCGAGGCAGTCCGATGGGGGTAAGGAGTCCCAATCCGAGTAGAATTATGATTGGATCAGAAGATGATTCGGCTCCTATAAATACAGAAGCAGTGGCAGCGTGTAAAAGATCTCAAACATAACACACAAATCTGCCCTACCCAATTTCTCGCTCTACGCGAAACCTCTCAACAACCTTGAGATTTTTTATTTCCTTTTTCGCCGACACACCTTCAATTTGGATAAACAGCACTGCATCGAGGCCGACTGATTATCTATCCAAGTCTCGGTCAAGAAGGATTTTCGAATCTTTTTTGGCAGAGGTCATCTCATTAGCCTTCTCGGCGAAGTTAGGTGTTACCAGGTTACTACATTTGGCACATTGAAAGCCGAATTTGATATTGAACTTTGTAAAAATAGCAGCCTTGTCTTCATGCTCTAGAACCCAAAGGCCGAGACGTGTTCTTTCCTCGGCCGCAATCGCAAGACGTAAAAGTTAGCAGCACGCTCAACGCAACATCAAGACATTTTTACTCATCGGTCGAGCTCGGCCGACGAGTTGGCACGCCCCACACACATTTGAAGGACGTAGTTAGCTTACTAATTACTCAGCCTACGCGGCACGTAGGCTAGGTGATTTTTGTAGTCAACAATAACATAAAAACTTAAAACAAAATTTGGTCTGGACTAATGACAAGGTTCGAAAGAGAGTTTAGGACAGATACATACCATCATCTGAAGTAGCATGAGAGGGTGGAGAAAGCCAAGCATTTGTGATTCCAGAACTAGCTAGGTCTTGTACAGACTGCTTTAAATTGATAATGTATTGGTAAGCACATACCGCGGTTATAACGAAAATTATGGCAAATTTTTCTTTTGTTATTTTCAATTTGTTAAAAAGAGCATGTAGACAGAGAAAAAATAGGTAAATGGGTAAAAAAAAGGATAAACAGGTTCAAAACGGGTAAATGGTTGTGGTTAAATGGGTAAATGGTTGTGGTTAAATGGGTACACGATTATGAGTATGGTTAACCGTTTATAAACGGTTATGAGTATGGGTATAACCATTTATGCAATTACCTAACGGGTAAACGGTTATGTGAGTATGAACATAAACAGTTATGGATAAATAATTGCGGTTACCCGTCCGCCATAACCGTTGCCCATCCTAATTGTGTGACTTAACTTAAATGCTGACCAATATATCAACAATTTAAAATAAAATAAAAAATCTCACTCAAGATGGTCCCAACCACCAATCAGAAAAATGAAAAAGCAAAAGAAATGGAAGGTTGGTTATAGTAGTGTGCTCGTCTGCGCCTCAAGTGGCCTTACATTTTGAATGAAAAAATTAAGTTCAAATCTTATTTTTCGTTGTTTAAATGATTGAATTAAAGGAGTTTATAGCAAAAATAAAATTGGCCATAAATGCACAACAATTTTATATTAACCTTGCCGATGGGAACAATAATATTCACTGCTACCAAAAATAAAACTTGAAATTAAACGAGGCATATTTGCCCATATCTTAAATTACACAGTTTTGACAGTTTGAGCTGCCTTGCCCATCTCATAACCTCCTCCATCTTCCTCACTGACGAATCTCTTCCAGTACCAATGCGTCCTCCATACTTGTCCCATCTCTTCGATCGGAATCCCCTTTGTCTCCGGCAAGAAGTAGTAGATGAAGATTGACATCACAAACACAAAGAAGGCAAAGAAAAGGAAGAGCCCGAACTTCAAGTGGCAGAGCATTGTCAAGAAGATTTGAGCCACGATGAAGGTGAAGATCATGTTGACTGAAACGTTGACGCTCTGCGCGGCTGATCGGATTTCCAACGGGAAGATTTCACTGGGGACTAGCCATCCGAGGGGACCCCACGACCATGCGAAACCTGCAACGTACGTGCAGATGAACAACACCACCACAATTGCATACCACTTTGGCAATTCTCCAGGGTTCCCATCTACTCCAAACTTTGCTGCAATACAAGCTGTCACAACTGCCTGCAATTTAAAAAACAACATCGATTAAATCATCAGAAATTCTCTATGCATGACGTCCATTTGTTAACGAGAGGACTGATATGTATCATTCAAATGTGTCGATAACACGTTAATACATTTTGTTAGTGACTATGATATCGATGCATTGGCAATGACGTATTGACAATCCGCTGTTTAATAAAAAAAAAGGGGAGTTCGTTCCATAGCGGAAGTAATTAAAATAGTACCTGGCAAATCAGCATTTGAGCTCCACCCTCAAGGAAAAGGAACCTTCTTCCCCACTTGTCAACACCATAGATTGAGACCATAGTTGCAATTACATTAACACTGCCGGTGATCACAGCCGACATGAGCGAGGCATCAGCTCCAAACCCGATTGTGTTGAACAAAACCGGCGCGTAGAACATGATCACATTGATGCCAGTGAGCTGCTGAAAGAAGGGAATGAGGATTGCCATGGAGAGGTGAGGTCTGTACTTCTTCCTCAACAAGTTTCTCCACGGGTCCTCGATTTTGTTCGCCGCTTCACTGGCTGCTACCAGGTCACTGAACTCCTCACTAACATCATCAACGCCACGAATGCGTTGGAGCTTGGCCTTGGCTTCGTCGTGTTGACCGCGCTCAATCATGGAGTTGGGAGTGTCTGGCAGGACAAGTGAGCCGATTGTGATGATAAGGGCGGGGACCATCGCGCCGCCCAAGCTCAACCTCCATCCCCAGCCACCCTTTATCTTGGCAAAGAAGTAGTTCAGCACATTGGCCACAACGATACCAACTGTGATTGATAGCTGGAAGCCAATGTTAAGAGCTCCCCTGAATCTGTAGGGCGCCATCTCAGACAGGTAGAGTGGCACCGACTGTAATCACAAAACAAACATAAAAATTAATTAGTCTAATTTAGAGAGGGTGATTCGAACTCGAGCGCACATAGACAAACTGGTTGACCCGGCCAACTGACCTGAGATTTGCATTTGGATAATGATAATTAACATTGCAAACAATTTGATTAAAGTGAACAAAACGGTCATGGTCTAGAGCCACACATGGGTTTAACATTTTTATGATTTCTTTTTATATTAGGAAGCAAAGAAAGTGACAATTTGTATTCTATTTAGGAACAAACGCATGCCTAAAAAGGGTGCAAAAGTGAAGTCACACACCAGAGCATGCAATGGAACTTTGTTAAAAGTAATTGCTGAAGACAAAGTTTCAGTTTTTCCAATTAAATTTCGCACACATGCCACACCCCTTGTTAAGGTTGCTGAGAAAACGAAAAAAAAAAAAGTTTCTGGTACTGTTCACTTTAACAAAAAATTATATTTTTATACTAAAAAGCCAATCCTAGTACTATTTATTTTATTATTTATTTTGTCATTATATTTAAAACTCAAAATTTTAAAGTTATTTTCATTATTTTTTCTTAAAAAAAAAAAGGCAAACTTTCTCTTCTACATTTTCTCAGCTGCCAAACAGTGTATTATACCAGAAGCAGAGGAACAGAAAAAAAATCCATAAATGCTTGAAATTTTAAACCAATAATTGAATCAGAAACTGTTTTGTGCTACAACCCCAATTTTGTCACGTTCCAAGTAGTTTCAAATCAGATCTGAAGAAAATGTTGGGGCTTCGCGGCCAAAACAAAGCGTAATGCTTTCCGTGCTCTCATTTTCTTGCGGTAAAAAAAAAAGTGCGAAAATCACTCTCCGAAACAAAAAGAGGAATAGAATCTCATTAGGCTTTTATTTTTGTTTGTTTTTCGGACAGCACATTTCTTGTTCTTTACGAACAACTTGCATTGATTGGACAGTAATCGAACATAATGTAAAATACCAAAATTTCTCGACTCGATTAGGAAAATGATTTCCGCACACCCGGTCTAAACAGATAGATCATTATCAAAACTGTGTAGCAGTAGTCTACCTGATTGGTGAATCCGATGCCGAAACCGAGCAACATACGGCCGAGAATCAACATCCAGACAGCTTTGGCAGCGCCATTGATGATAGCACCGGCGCAGAACAGCAGACCGCCGAACAACATGGACAGTTTCCGGCCAAACTTACGCGTCACGGTGGCGGCCACAATGGAGGATATGAGAGCCGCCAAGTACAGCGACGATGTGAACATGGTCAACGTTTGACTATCATACTGACAGTACTGGTTCGTCGTCTTGTCCTTCTCCTTCTTGTGGTACACCGACGGAAAGAACTTCCTCAGGAACGAGTCCATGGACGTTACCCCACCTGATCATGAACGAAAATGACATTAAATATCATTAAAAAAAATTTAGAAACTTTCTGACAGTGGAATTAAAACTGTGAAAAAAATTTAGAAACTTTCTGACAGTGGAATTAAAACTGTGATCTGGTAAATTTTAAGTACCGGAAATGCCGATATCGTAGCCGAAAATCAGACCACCCATGGCGGCAACGACGCAGGTGACAAGAACGTAAGGAGTGAGATTTCCGACATAGGCCTTGCCGTTCCCGCCGGCGGCGATACCAACAGCAGGCATTGTTAGGGTTCTTGAGACACTCAAATGCTAAGAGGTTTGATCAGAGAGAGAAGGCAAAGGGGTTTTAGAGAGAGAGAGATTTGGACTAGAGAGAGAGTGAGGACATAGGCCAAAGAGGAACAAGATGAGAGCTTTTGGGCAAGCAGGAGCTGGTGTATATAAAGAGAAAAATGTAATTCAATTTCTTAATTTACAGAGAATTGCTGAGCTGTCAAAAACTAATAAACAAAATAAATATCTTTTTATTTTCGCTTATTAATTAATTTGTCGTTGAAACTGTTATTTAGTGTCAATTTATTTTATAAAATTGATTTGTCCCATTTTGTCCTTTAAAGTTGTCTTTTTTTGTCTCATTTAGTCTCAGCTCACCCAATTTTTGTTTATTTCGTCGAATAGACATTAAATGAAAGAGTAGTATGAACATTTTATTTTTGGCACAACTAAATTAGCCTCCAACTTGTGTGCTTAAACAATTTTAATTTCATTTTCGATAACTCTAATTCAAACTCCCGTCTGTCTCTCTTGTAGATTAGTGTGGAGTTATAGCTGTAGTCGTTTGTTTTTGTTTTAGGGTTAGGGTTTCTAGGTTTATGTTTTGAAACCTATCAATTTGATCTCGACCAAATATGTCTAATTTTTCTATCAAATTTACCATTTGTTTTCATCTGTGGATAAAAACTAACAGAAAATTTGAAAATCTTAATGCTAAGGGTTATATTGAAACAAATTAAAAGATTAGGGGGAATATAATCAAATTTGAAAAATTGAAAGTTTTCTCTATATGTAAACCCATGTTATTGTCCATTTAATGTTTTCTTACCTTTTTAGCAGCAAACTTTTTTTTTTAAACCAAAAAAAAAAAAAATAGTAATTGCTTGCAGGATAACTTATAAGGATAATAATCAGTGATATCATGATGAGAGATTTTTCAGTGTGCCGAAAATACGATATAGTATATTATGTGTAATAATAATACAATTGATTGTAAACTTGAAGAAAAAAATTCAACCGTATTATAATACTTGATGTACCAAACAGTGTTTCCGGCACACTGAAAAATTTCTTCACTGTGTTACACATCCGAGATTACTCAGCAAAAATATTCCCCAAAAGTATCGGATTAGGATGTCAATTTTTTTTTTTTTTTGAGCTGTCAAAAGTTGTAATTTCATTCTTGTTCTCTCTCTTCGCAGCTACAACCAGAATTTGCGTGGTTGGCTTGTTCCGGATAGTGTTTGGATACTTGGTTCAAACTTTGGATAGGATTGGATTAATTAGTGCTTTAGTGGCATCTTTTTTGGTGGACTATTCTCATTAATCACGGGACTGTATTAAAGTTGGAGAGTACGTGACTTAAAAGGCCTTTACAATTACAGAGAACCAGAAAAAGTAGTCCCGTCGGTCGAGTGCGATGCCAAGGACAAATACACGAGAATAATACGAGTTCGTAATCCCGGGTGGCGGTATTGTAATAACAAGTAATACTGGGGCTATAATTGGGATTAGACCAAATGGTGTGTTGTTGGCCGTGGTTCCTCAAGTCCCGGAAAATACATCGGTCACTTAAAGCTGCTGTTGACCCACTTTCTTTTTTCATGCAATTCGTACTCTCGAGTGAGTCCAACTAACCCGAGTAATGTTGAAGAAAAAAAATCATTTCGGATTCATTACATGGGGATTTATATTTCAGCCGTTCATCGTGTATAGTATGGTCAGAAATTATTTGACTTTTATTATATTAAATTAAACATAAATAGTACTTGACGAAAACTGATCATACGATACACGATTAACGACTGATATGTGGGGATCCCTAATCCGGAGGGGATCCTTTGAGCTTAAGGTGACTTCATTAACCCGTATGGTGGTGAACAGATTTCAACACCAGTGCCCTCACTTGGACTTATACTTTATCACCAATCAATCAATTTAATGTCATGTTTAGTTATAAACCTACGCTACTAGAATCGGCGATGAATTGGTACTTTGAAATACTGTTATAATAAAGAGATGCAATTTAGTATTAAGGTCGAACATTCGGAACTTTTGTTTTATCTTATGCTCAATGAGGGAGTGAGATGGGAGAGTGTTTTAAGATATACCAAGAGTTAACTATCACAGGACCAAAACTTCTCCAATGGATTAAGGACTGATTGAGTTTTTGATACGCGTTTTCCAACAATTTTGGAAACTAATCCTACATTAAGAACGTAGGACAAACTTTACTATGTTAATCTAGTGATTAAATATAGCAAATGACATCTTAATGAGATCACGTCATATTATCTTCAAATAGTAAAAACTAGAGATTTTAGAGAGATGCAATTTGATATAAACTCACTCAGTTTAAGGGGATTTGCTACGATATATATTTACAAGTGTTTAACACAAATACCATCTGACGGTGTAAAATATTTATCGAGATAATGATTGTTTTAAATACATGTAAGTATTGTAACTAAAATACAATTTAAGTAAGCAATTCGTAAAGTTGAATTTAAGTCCTCATGCTGATGCAATGAATTCATGAATTCAAATAAAGCAAAAGCGACTAAATATAAAGAGGAAAAGAAAATTGAATAATCTCTTTTAATTATTCCCTGGGCCCTTAATCTTCTATTTGAGAAATTTCTCTTCATTTCTTGTATCGTCTCTTTTTTGACCTTTTAATTTAGAAGGCAGATTGCTTTTAGTTACGTACACTTTTCTGTACGATATGTTGGGTCCAAAATCCAAATACATCATATACAGACACATCTATAAAACCCAACTCGAATTAACCAAACCACCACGTTAATTACTTCAAGAAAATCCTATTAATTCAGTGACGGAAGCTTAAACGACAAGATTTTGCTCATAGTCAATGATTATACACTACATGTTTTAAAGACATGAAGGTGCGTTAAGGCATCCTCCGGTCTATGAAGATCTTCTCCACTACGTATACTTCCTCATACCTATTGTATAGAAGAAATTAATGAACATATTTATTTTATAACTATAAATATATCTATTTATATCTCCGACACACCTAATGAGTACAATAAACACAAACACAACAAGAGGATATATACACCAAGAGGTGAACTTGCAAGTGTTCAACTTGTGCTTAGTTTTTGTACCGTAGTAGGGTTTCCAAGCTGAAACGAAAATAAAAGAAAAGAAAATAAAATTAAGAAGCAAAAATACACTTCTAGGGTTTCATTTTTCAAACAAGGTTGGCTTGACTTTGACCAGTACAAAATCAACGTCAAGCGACGGATGTGGGCACCCGCTGCAGTTGAAAACTTGGAAGCTTGGCCGTCCAGTCATCTCCTGATGAGATTCTCATCATCACCGCCACTGCATACTGCTCTCTGGATTTAATCTATAGAAAACTTCATTTTAATTCTTAAAAAAGATGAGTTTTAAACTTTAACTCTATGTAAGATTAAAATCTAATTTTAGTCCTAATACATTTAATCATATCATTTATTAGTTATATTTTGATGTTTTATTTATATTTATATTTTAATGTATTAATTACATTTAAATTTAATTTTTATTTCATTCATCATAATATATTTTAGTGTCTACATTTACGCAATTAATTTTTTATAATATATATTCCGATAACAATTTTGTCTGTTTTTCATTTAGATACATTAATACATTTGAATATTTCGGTATATCCGTCGGTACAAAAATATAGGTACATTGATTCAATATAATGCATTTCGTTAAGTACATTTTGATACGCATATTTGAGTATTGACTTTTAAGTAAATTAATTCAATATATTATATTTCAGTACACACATTTAGGTACGTACATTTTGATACATACATTTCGGTATTGACGTTTAGATACATATATTTTGGTACATATATTTCAGTATTGACATTTAGGTACGTACATTTTGGTACATACATTTCTGTATTGAAATTTAGGTACATTAATTCAATATAATACATTTCGGTACATACATTTAGGTTCATTATAATATATTTCAGTACAATCATGTATGTACAAATATTTCGGTACAAAAACGTCAATTTTATATATTTCGGCACAATCATTTATCTAGACTTATGTATTCATATATTTTTGTATCACAAATTTCTTTTAATATTTTCTCATTTACGTTCATTTATAATTAAAAAACTAAATATGTGCATATTAATAAAATTAAAATTTAATGTGAAGAGATTAAATAAAAATACACATTAAATAACAAAAATTGAATGCAAATTTTAATAAAAGTACATTCAAGGGATTAAATTGAATATTTAATCTAGCACCAGGATTTTTTAAAATTTTAATCTTTTGCAAGGATTAATGTTCAAAAACCCCTTTAATCTACTAAATTCATGTATTCAAACCATTAAAATTTAATTCAACAATTAAGCTTATTATAACTTTTAAAGTGAGTCTCTATTTATAAATTTAGATATATAAATTTTGTGGATTAGGATACATGGATCTGGATGTTCCTCCAAATTAAGCAAAAGCTTCTGAAAAGCTGTGATGATTCACACGTGCCAACGGTCATGACTCCAAACGGACCGTTTGTCGTATACGAATAGAGCCGCCGACGACAACTACTTGCTCTCAAATATATTGTTGAATAGTACTTCTCTATTCAAATGAAGAGTATGAGCTCTTACTTAAATTTTTTTGTTTTTGATTAATAGATTTTCGTGTTTATGATTAAAATTGTCTATATTATAAACACAAAGTTTTGGGAATTAGACATGAAATTTTTTAATTAAGAGCTCATTCTCATCTTTAAATAATCAAGCATTGCTATATATTGTCATCACGTTTAAGTTTTAACAAAGACACAGAGAAATTAGGGTTTCCAACTTATTCTCTATCCTTCAAATTCTCTCTCATTTCTTCATCTGTCACTTTATTCTTTGTCTTTTTTTTCTTTTTTCTTTTTTTTTTTATAAAAAAAAAGTCAATAAAAAATATTATCGTAACTTAATCGTTCAAATAAAATAGAACTGAAGGGAAGAAAAAATGGGAAAGGAGAGAGTCTGGACTCTGAATCCGAAATTTTTAGGAATAGCTTATGACTCACCTCCACAAAATAAGTAGATTAATCCTAAAAATTAGTTAATTAATTAGATTTCATATACACTTGTGGTAACTGTATCAACGGCCAGCATGAGGGGGGCCACACTAGATTGTTACTTTGTCTAAATACCTCTTCAGTTTTAGCTTTTCTTTAATCTTTATTCTCTCTTCCCTTTTCTTTTCTTTTCTTTTCTTTTCTTTATACCAAATATTTTAGCATCAATATCAACATTTAAATATAAAAAGCATTGGGCTATTTAGGTAAAAGGATTAATTTTTTAATTATACATTATATTGTAGGCTATATATACTGCTAATTTAGTATCTGAATTATCATCTTAGTGAAAATTAGGCCACTAAACTATTTTTTAGGAAAATTAGTCTTTAAATTATAAAAATCTGTCAATTACATCACTAATATTATATTCGAAGCTACTATATATTCAATTTTCTGTCAATTTAAGTCACGTTACTTGTATGTGATACACATTGGAGGGTAGATTAGTAGTTTTTATAAAGAAACAGTGTATAAAGTTAACTTTGAAAGGTAAATTGGTAGTTTTACATAAAAAATAGTGTAAGTTAACTTTGGAGAGTAAATTAAATGTTAGATTCGCAACCTATATGAAATGTAAACGGCTTATAAGAGAGAAAATGACAATAGTACATTATAAAGTGTGTCAAGTGACTTAAGTTGAAGAAAAATTAGATAAAATAGCTTTGAATATAATAATAGAGATGAAATTAGCAACGGATAATCCAATTGATCCTGCTTCCCCTCTTCCAAGAACAACTATAAGATATATATATATATTTTTTTTTTGCAAGGATCAAAACCCCCTTGAATTAATTAAGCGAATTATAAAGAATTGTATATTTTAAACATATTTTTATAATGTACAGAGAGCGAGAGACATATACAGAGGCATGAAGACAATGTTAACTCCAGAGGGCTCTAAATATATATATATATATACATACATACATACATACACATAGATATATATACATAGATATATTATACTTACAAAAACACTTTTTGTGTACTGGTTTCCAATGAATATATAATGTAAAAGTTCTTGTAAGCGCACTAATTCTTTCGTGGAATTTATGTGTCATTATAAATTGTAAAATTGTTGATTTGAAAATAATTCCTGAAAAAGCATGTATTTTTAATTTTTTTTCTTCTTTAAGACCATCTCCAATCCTGGGCTAAAAGCCAAATTACCCCCCAAAATTTTCCCCCAAACTCATTCCAATCCAAGGGGAAAATTCGGGCTAAATGCTAAATGCTAAACCAAGACCAGAATTTAGCACAGAAATCGGTGTGGGCTCCACCAAACTGAATGAAAATATTTATCGAAATTTAAATTTTTTTTGATTAAAATGTTCATAAAATTAATTTACGATAGTCTACATATTTATTTATTTTTTAAAATTTAATTTAAGAAAAAAAATAGCCTAAGTTTATTCTTTAACAATTCTGGGCTAAAATTTTAGGCTAGAAAGGGTTTGAGCAGAAAAACTGTTTCTGGGCTAAAAGCTAAATTTTTCGGGCTAAAAAATTTGGCTTTTAGCCCAAGAGTTGGAGATGGTCTAAATCTAGTAAAAAAAAACCTTTTAAATAGTTAAAAAAATATTTTTAATCATTATCGAAACAATCTCAAACGAGTTCTAAAACATGATCACCATACCATCTTACTTTTCCACATTTCTTTCATAAAACAATTCGAATCGTCTTCTCCAAATGCATAATATTACTTTCAAGTTTATGCCCCATATATTCTTCTTCGGAAAAGGCCCACAGATTCAATCATCCATTTTCAACTTAGGCCATTGGGCTTACAACTTTTATGCTTACTTTGGGCTTCTCTAGTCTCCGTCAAAGCCCAAACAGCCCAAAATCTGGGCCCTTGGAGGATGTTAACTTACATCTCGCTCTAATTTCCTCCACACCAATCTCTGTTTGCTTGTATTATTTGCTTATGAGACGGGACACATTACACTGGTGAACTTCGCATGCATTTGATATAATGTATTTTAACGCGAGCGATATTGGTGGAGGAGAAACTCTGATATAAAATTTAATTTCATAGGTGAATGTTCTTAACTAATTGAACTATAAAACGAATAAGAAGAAACGTACAAATCCCCATCATTAAATTGGACTACTATTTGTCCAAGTCCGTGTACCCTACTACATTATTTCCTAGTACACAACCCCCTTACTGTCTAACAAATAATAAGCATTTTTTTCCTTCCACCAAGACTCAACAAAACAATTAAAAGGACAGACGTTTTGAGAAAATTTAATTTGTAATTAACTCAACTCCCTTTGATTCTATTTATCGATTGGTTGATTGCTCTGGATATAGTGTCACCCTCTAATTAAAGCTTCGAGCTCTTAAAATCAGAGGCGTAAAGCCTACAATTGAAATAAGTAGCCAATTCTAAGCTAGATTGCTAAAGTTTAAACATTGAATTGTGATTCTACAGCCTAAAGCAATCAACTACGTCAAAAAATGAGATCAAAATTGAGCAAAATTACAGTTTAACAAAACGCATGTCTTTGACAAGAAATCGACAGAAGAGATAATGGCATGCATAGGACAATCAAATCCAGCAGGAAACTTAATCTATCACTATCTTTTGTGTCCACAGAGAGTAAATGAAGTAGACCATGGCTTGCCTCTACTCTTCACATGCCCCTTGGGTGTTCATGGCTTTCCCATGTGCTCCTTCCTAATATCATTCATTTAAACTAAATGCAATTGCAATTGCATTCCCTTCTATCATTCATTCTTTGCCACATTGCTGCCACTTCATGCATCAACAATATCTTAAACAAATATATTGTAGGAGCAAAGTTGGACGTAGTTGAGTTGGTTAGGGCAGAGTCAAATCTCCCTCCCAGTAATTTACATTAAATTAAAATTATCACTCGAATAAAAGAGGACTTTTTAATCAGAATGGTCATTGAGATTGTTATAACTCCACACTTTTGGTCCATGAGAATTAAAATCGATAGAAGTAGTCGATGAGATTGTCCACCGTCAATCCTTTTGGTCATTCTTTGCAAAAATTTCATTAAATTGAAGAAACTACCAGATCAAGGGGAGGAGTTGATTTGACAAAAATACCCTGAATGACCAAATGATTGACGGCGGACAATCTCAACGATCTCTTCTATCAATTTTAAATCTCAGGAACAAAAATGAGGAGTTATGCCAATTTCATGAATCATTTCGAATAAAGATGAAATTTGGACAATGTTATGTATACAATCTTGACAAGAAGATGATGTGAAAGAGGATAATCAAGATGAAATTTGGAGTTCCAACTTGAGCTTGACAAACAAGTAAAAACTTGGAAAAACCCTTTTATGCAGATATACAAGTTATGAACAAAAATTACGAACAAAAATTAAATCAAAATTATATAAAGACAAAAACCCTACATTTGATTCAAGAATCAACGCCAGATTCCACTCAACATGCTACGAAATCTGTTTGTGGATAACTTCTTCACAAGCTTCTTGGCATCCGAAACTTCATCTTCTGCAAGTTTTTTGATGTTTTTCAAGTAATCCGAATGCGCAATCTTCCTCCTCCCACCGTTGCAGCTCGTCAGCGACATCAAAATGGAGAACAAGGGCTTCGTGTTGCCCGAATTTACTTGCTCCGGCTCGAACCGCTGCAAAAGGAGGCACATGTTGCGATCATCCTGCACGAATCGTTTTCTATTTTTCGGGACTGAGACCATGTTCGACAGCGCCTCAGCGGCCATTTCTCGAACCTCAAACGACTTTGAATCGAGGAACTTGACCAGCTCCGTCATGAAATTTGCATCCCCCATTGCCTTATTCGCCTCCTCTGATTTCCCACACATCCTAATCGCCACTTTTAGCGCCAGTTCTTGAATCGAAACCTCCCCATTCCGTAGAAAGAACATTAGCTGATCAACAAAACCGCACTTGATCAGAACACTAATCGAATTCGCATTCCAAAAACACAAATTCTCTATTGCCCTCAATGCCGTCTCCCTCACTTTACAAGAACAAGCCACAGATCGAGGCTCCAGAACGCGAACCAACGCTCGAATTCCGCCCTCCTTCACCACCATAATCCGAATTGCCTCGTCCCCAGAAGCAATGTTTTGCAGAAACTCAATCGAACTGATCTGCAAGACTTCGTCTTTCGACCTTGTGAGCCTGATAAACGTCGAAATTACACCTCCTTCAACCATGAATCTCTTGATCTCTTCAATGCCAACAAGATTTTTGAGTACCCCGCAAGCAGGACCAACCAACTCTGCTTTGATTTCACCGTTATCGCCGCCGGAACATAACTTAAGCAGAGCTGTGACTCCGCCGTGAGCTGAAATCGACCACCCATTATCCGAATTTTCGGTTAGTCTCTGTAAGCTCTTTGCAACTTCTTCTTTCCCAACCTCACTCCCACACTCCAAAACCCGAATCAACGGACCGATAATCCCGGCTCCGATCAGAACAGCCTTGTACGAACGAAACCCAGAAATCACAGAAACAATCTTTGCAGACAACTCTTGGATTTCAACCTCATGCGAAAAATCAAGAAAACTGATAAGTAAATGCACAATCTCGCTATGTTCAACGACGACTTTAACATACTTGTCGTCTTCGACCACAGCCTCATGCAAATTAAGCAACGCCTGTCGTTTCATCTCTGCGTCGCCAATCTTCATCCTTGTCATCAAGTCTCTGACGTAGAACCTCATGTCGTCTCTGCAAGCTCCGTTGCCGGGTCTCGAAACGACGATCGCGAACCGCCGTGTCAAAACGCCGGCGTTGTAAACCTCCGATAGGTTTCTTGCGTGAAGATCGAGTCTTGCGGAAAGTATGTCCAAGTCGCTCTGCATCAGGAGCTTCCCGCTGTACGAAAGATCGACGCAGCGACGAGCGAGGTCGTGGCACTCGTTGACCGTCTGCCATGTGTTCGAAACAATACCTGAGACAGCAGGGTTTTCGCTGGCCTCGCAGTTTTGTACGGCCACTAGGCCGGAGTTCAAATCTTCGAGCTTGGTCCTTATCGTTTTCCATTTCGCCGCAAAGATTTGTATGGAATAAGAAAGCGAAATCAGATATGTAATAGTCTCGATAATTCGCCGGAGACTTGATTCACCGAAGGAAGATTCCGGCGAGTTTTGGCTCTGCTCTGTTTCTTTGGCTCCCAGCTTCTCTTCTTCCCCCATTGTTGCTCTCATTGGTTTTGGAATCAACCCATCTGGAATAGCAAAGGGACCGGATCCCGGCGAGACGGGTACGAATATTCCGGCAAATTTGATCGGAATTTGAAAACGGAATGGAATCTAGTTGACGATCCCACCGTGAACAGAGAGAGAGAGAGGATCTGACTTCTCCCGTCTTTCTCCAGGTTCTATACTTATCCCTGGTTTGGCAGCTGACTCCAGTGCGAAATTACATGACTGACCTTTTGGGATGGTGTGTTAGTGAAATACGAGCGGGGATTTTAGAGGGGTAATTTTGTAAGTACACTGAGGATAAGAAATCTGTTAGAGGTTGGCGCTTATTTAAAGGAGGTGGTAGTTAATCATTGTAATTTATCTAACACAATTTAAATATGTTTTTAGGGGCTATTCAGCCACTATTGCTGGTTAAAACTTTTACGCAATGCTTACATTATGCATATGTATGGATTTGTTTAATTATTTAGTCTAGAAGAGAGTTTAGGCTTATTATAGCTACGTTTCCTGAAACCATTTCAATCTCACTTTACTTTTTGAAACTCAAAAATCGTTATTTTACGTTCTAAAATTCGATTTCAATCTTACTTTGTCCTATGAAACTCCAAAGACGTCACTTTATTCTCTAAAACTCGATTTTGATTCCACTTTACTTTCTGAAATTCAAAACTCGCAACTTTACTCTTTAAAATTCAAAATTTGCTATATATTGCCTTATTTCTGTTTTTTAAAATAAGTGAGATCAACATTGAGTTCCAGTGAGCAAATAGCAGCTTTTGAGTTTCAAGGGGAAAAGTGGAATTGAAATCGAATTTCAGGAAACAAAGTAACGTCTCTGAGTTTCAGAAGAGAAAGTATGATCGAAATCGAGTTTTAGGAGAGCGTAGTAAAAAATAAGTCTTCATAGTAAAAGCATTAAAACACCCTAAGATACAAACCATTTAACCATCATAATTCACAACACTCAATTGTCAAATTTCCTCTTTTATCATCAAATTATTGGAGCAACCTTTGAACATTTTGTGACTGGTTATTAGAAGCAAACACCTCGCATGTTCTTCTTCAAGTTTAATTGTAAAGTGCTAGAGTGCTGGTATAAGCGTTTTTCCTTGAGTGTCCAAAAAAATTCTAAACAAACGCTAAGTTGTTTAGAGCGTTCGCAACTTACGTTTTTGAAAAATGAAGCAGAGATAGAGAAGAGGCCGCTGGATTTTATCTTTTTATTACCTTTCTTCAACCTTGTAATATTACTCCCAATCTTTTAGTATCACTAGCTTACACTTTCACTTGGCAGCTATAGCAAAAAGCAAATATTCTTTGTTTTGTTTCATTTTTGGGTAATATTCCAAAGGTGTATTTTTTGTCAAAAGAGCATAAGCATACCATAGACAAAGAAAAATATATAAAATGATCACCTTGTAAATGACTACAAGATGTGACAGTTCAAACTTTGAGATAATATGGAATCAATGCTTTTAACAAAAATTCATCTTTTTTTTATGGAAAGAAAAAAGAAAAAAAATGAACGTTTGGGTTGAGTTCACGAGTAGGGATTGAGATCTTCTCTAAATTTCATACTATAGAATTTACACACCGAGTAATTTAGAGGTGAGTCAGTGAGATAAGCTAATAGAAACTGTAAAATTTAAATTTCCATGGTTGGACCTTTATCAACTTTTAACTCTGTATAAACTTTTTAAAACAGTAAGGGAGAAATTAATTATGATCACCTACTAAAAATTTATTGATTAGGTCCACTATTTATTTTTGTGGCAGAATAGGACAAGCATGAGCAAAACAAGAGACAAACTAAGCTGTACGTACATAAATACTTTGTAAGAAACTTAACTGGAGTTCTTATGGACCGCCCTTGAAATAACGAGAATCTTGTAGGGCGACGATCTTGTTGTCATAATATGTTCTTAGTATAATTGTCATAGCACAAGCGGATGACAAAATTAACTAATTTGTTGCTATATTTCATAATCTTACGGTATATTATCGGTAAATTGTAATATCACGTCTCAGTCAACAGACTCAACACTAAAAATCTTCGGAGCACTATTTGATTAGGTGAAAAGGTTGAAAAGGTGAGAAGGAAAAAAGTAGGTTAGGTTTGAAAACTCTTGGCATGGGGATTAGATGACAGAGCCCCCCCACCGCACCCCTCCCCACCATGTGAAGACCATTGTTGGATGGCTTGAGGAAGTGGCTTCTTAATTTCTTTACAAATTTTTGAAAAGAAAGATGCGTCTGTTCTGTTCTATAACCCTTTTGCACTGAAAAATAATGAGAGGAGCTTACAAAAAAAGCCAAAAGCTGCTTTTATTTTTATTTTTATAAAGAAAATGCGAAAAGCAAAGTGTGAAAGGTATTGAGCATGCTTACATAATAAATTATGGGATAAGATTTTTGGAAGCATTTATCATAGTTGTTCATGGAAAAGTGGGAGACCTGTGTTGCACTTGCACAGATAAAACCCTAGCTAGAAGATGACAGGTGACAGGAAAACAAAAATCAATGACCCATGATGTGATTAGGCGTCTAAGTACATGACAAAAAACTTGTTATTGTATTCGACTAGTTAAGGATTATTTTTATCTTATTTTGTGATGATACTGAGATTGGGATTCTTTCCGAATTCCTTTCATCCGGATTGTTCGGATCCTTTAATTCTGAAGCTAGAGAAAGAGATGAAACTGAGGGAAGAAGATGAACAAGGAAGAAGATAGAAGAGGATGAACACAAGAAGAGGAAGGTGAAAGTGAACAGACAATTAATTCATGGCCGTTCGATTTTTTGTTGAATAGATAGAATTGGAGGATTCCGATAGAAATGATCCAGATAGGATCCTATTCCATGATAGTGACTATGATTATTTGCAACAAAAGTTCAAGAATATGATTTAGTTTTAATTAATCATGGTTCTTTCTTTGATCAAGTTGTTTTATGTGGGGCAATGATATAGGCATAAACCCCTTTTTGGGTCTCCAATCTTTTGAACTTTCTATTCTTCTTAGGCCACCATGCTTCAACATTGAATCTATCGAAAAAGGAGCAATAATCAGCTGCAGATTTTGGCCCTTCAGCATAATTGAATCTGCACATGGTCATCACAACTTAAGCCACACTGCTAGGACCCCATATGTTACAATGTTACATGGCACATTACAATTCCCATTCATCTCTACCAAGTATGCTACTTTCTTAATGTTTAATCCTTGTTTATCTACTGTCGAGAAAATTTCTATATCAGTAAAGGTGGAGGGATTTAAACTTGAGACTCTTTTAACATTAGGAGAGAAATAACTCTAAAAAAATTATGACTCGTTTTTGTTTATTTATATATAAAAAAACACCTCTACTCATAAATATCTTCTTTTTTTTTAAATGTTTTTATTAGAAACACATTGAAATAAGCACCTAGCAACCGCTTCATGGCGAACCTGCTAGTACGTTTCTAGTTATCAAAAAAATACTTTTTAGCTCTTTCAAAAGTAGTTTCAACATCAACTTAGTTGGTATCTTAAGCATGCAGAACCCTATTACGTATGTGGGTTGTGTTATGTAGCTAGGTCGGTGGCATAAGATCCTAGATAGAGGGTATGCTGATATGTTGGTTGTTTAATAGTGATAAAGTATTAGGTAGAAATGCCATGTGGATTGCATAAGCTCGAAAGTGATTGCTTTGCATTGTTGGGACACCTTTGAGTATGGAGCAAGTGAAATCCAATACAGCTTGCTAGTAGGATAGAAGCACAGTCGAAATATATACCTTAGCTTTGAAGAGAAAAGTACATAAAAACAATATGGCAATATCATCAGATCTGATCCATCTACTCCATTGCAATGCTGGTGATGATCAAGTAGCTAGCTAGCTTAGGTGACTCATTAAGACAAGAATTTGGTTCCTCTCCAAACCTTGGTGTCTGGGGCCTAAGGACCAAAAAATTCGAGCTCTTGGTTTGTGTAAAAGAGAAATCGAAGCTCCTGGTTTGTGTGAAGTGAATTAGCGGAATGAGTTAATGGGGATTGTCGTATTCAGTTTGACTGGTTTGAATATGCATAATCTTTAGGCTCCGGACAGTGAGATTTAAAGTGAATTTTTGTCCATAAGATAAAACACATTGCTTCGATAAAATTAAACCGATTTGGTCATTGTAAACCCTAATTCCCACGTAGGAAACAACAAACCGTAATTCCCATAGGAAATAAATGTGTTCCACAAAACCCGTCTCTAGACATTATTTTCTTGCATCCAAAGCACTCCGAATTTAACCCTAATTCGGATTACAATGCATGTAACCGCGATTGAATCGAGCACCGACTCGAAAATGTTTACGTGGTACTGTACTCAAGTGTTTAAACATGTTGGTGTTAGGTGTTAATCTCCTCTTTCGTTTTCTTGAAAGTATCCCTATACAAAGCTCGAAAATGATGTGCGACTTAGAGATCATGCATGGGACCAGCATTGCCTAAAGGATTCATGTGTGTGTGTGTGTCTGTATTTATGGTTATAATTATTTGCTCAAAATTTGAATGGGACTGCACACTAGAATTTACATTTTTTTATATAATAAGGGTGATACTAGATTAAGTGAACCGAGTTATACATAAGGTTTAATCATCTGACTATAATAGTAATCTTACTCTCTAAATCTGCACAAGGTGGTTAGAAAGAACCAAGACCTCAGAATGAGCCATCAACTACAAAGTATGCTACTTTATCCTCCCTTACAATGATTAGAAAGGACTAACTTCCTGTGATAGAATACAAAAGTTTGAATTTTAACGGACGTTTCAAATTATTATCCATGAACTTCATTTGTGTGTAGTTTGTATGCATCTAATCAAATCTTTGTGGCAATTATAATTTTCAAGACATGATACATCACAACAATAGACCTCTTACCAAACCATATTACCACCTCGAAGTTATTATAATTAGACTTTTGTGATGAATTCCTAGTCATGAGCTGCCCCACAAAATCCAAGTATGGCACTGTTAATGATTAAAGAATCTGATATTTCCTTCCAAACTTCCCAAAAAAACACCGAGTGAATTAGCATTTGATGAAAATTATAATTCCCTCAATTTGTTTCATCATGCCAATCCTGCATGAAGTGGCTGCACATCTAAAAGCCCAGTTACATCATATGCCTTAATGGATAATTAAAGGCTCAAGCCTTGCTATTCATGTTTGGAGGAACGGAATCCAGGACCTAACGTAATCCTAAAACCAAATTCAGAACGTATCCTAAACCCAACTCATTTCCGCTCAATTTAGTGATGATTTTTTAGGCCGACACTTGTCTAGTAAAAAGGCCAATTGTTTTTTCAATAAAGTGGATATAGAGGCCTTTGATCCAGAACAACACAAGTGGATAATTGCTGTATTTTTCTCATCAACCTGAACCAATGACAAGCTACAGGTTCTTGGATCAACAAAAATGGAAAAAATGAAAAGAAAACAAGAGTTTAGGCAAATAGACAACTGACTATCAACCTCAGACCACCATCCTTGAATTTCACAGAAGTATCTTACTTGTACAACCACAAACGTCCTTCATCTCCGAGATAATGTGGACCCCGAATCGAAAATTGCCCCTCGCATCGGCAGACTTGAGCCACTGATCGAACAAGATGCGAGATCCTGTACACAAGAAATGAGTCTTCTTCCATGCCCCCATCATCCATGACACAATCAGCTTGTCTCTTTCCTGACCACCTGGCTTTATTCCTTCGCATTATTCTTTGATGATCACACACGGCATGGAGACTACCACATAGAAATGTGAAGTTCCCGTTTCGATATAATTCGCTTCACTACAGCCTATGCCTTCATTCTAAACTGCCTTATATATCTGCAGCTCTTTCGCGATTTCCCAACTGCAGCGGCAGCTCCAGGCAGGTTTTCTGGAACCATGTTGGAAGGCAAAGCGGTCGTCAATGAGACTGATATGCTTCAAGCAATGCAGCAAGACGCTCTCCAGTTAGCTGCAAAGGCTCTCGATAACTTCGATGTCACCGAACCCACTGAGATTGCCCAATTCATAAAGAAGGTAACCTCTCTTTCCTGGATTATCCTCAGCATTGAATCCTCAACAAATCACTTGAAATTCACGTGTTTATTTTTGCCTTCTTTGCTTGTTCACATGCAGGAATTCGATGACGCATACGGGCTGGGGTGGCAGTGCATCGTAGGAACGGATTTTGGTTCGTTTGTGACACACAGCCAAGGCTGCTTCATCTATTTCTTCGTCGGTAGCCTTGCATTCTTGCTTTTCAGGGGAACAGCCAATCTCGCTGTGGAAGCAAATAACATCCTGCCGTTGGAGGCCGTGACGGCATAAGCTCTGCTTAATAAAACTTTACTTCCTTTTTGTTCTCCTCGAATTTGTATACCAAGAAAATAAACAAATGAACAAATTCCAAGAACTGTAGAGGATATAACGGAGTCTTCTGCAGCCATGAGACACGGCAACAAACCCAGATTCAGACACCCGACGGATAATATTATCACCGTCGGGATCAGAAGGGAAAACATGAAGTTCCTCAAGCAAAGGACAGTTAAAACATATAGGAGCGTTTAATAGGTTTCAAAGTTATATCATCTTGGTGTTACCGTCTTATGTAAGTCACGTTTAATAGGTTTCAAAGTTCTATCATCTTGGTGTTACCGTCTTATGTAAGTCATTCTCTTAAAATTACAATTTATTTGTTTTCACGATCTTTTTTTCTCAAGAATTATTGTTACTAGATATTGAAATTGTACAACACAACATGCTCACACAACATGCTCTAAGATGTCAAGTTGTAGCTGCAACTCTTTCCTCCTTTTTGGGTAGAGTTGTTGTTGCCACTACCGTCAATTTTGCTTCCTTTTGCTACCTAATCACTTTTTGATCATATCCATTAATTCTAGGGTTTATGTCCTTGAGTATCTTAGTCCTTTATCTTTCTTGTAACTTGTTGCTAGGTCTAGATCTCCCTTAAATTTTGATTGTAAGTGTTAAAGGAGTATGGCTCCTTTTCTCCTTTTCGGTCTCTATATAGAGCCCTCTCTTGTATCCCTTACTCACATAAAATATACAAACCTTTTTGGGTACTAAATTTCCACATGGTATCAGAGCAGGAACCATAGGGCCATGTCTCTGTTTGTTCATCCATTCAAAAACCTTGTTTCTGCCATGCCTCATTCACCACAATGACAAAAGAAAGCTCCTCAAACACCTCATCTCCCAGTATCACTCAGGGTGAAATCAATCCAAATTTGCGTCTCTGCTCAGTGTTATTAAACGAGTTCAACTATCTACCTTGGTCCCGTGCCATTTCACTTGCCCTAGGTGGAAGATCAAAGCTCGGGTATATCAATGGAAGTATCAGACCGCCTGAACAATCATCCACGTTATACGGTGCATGGCATGCAAATGACCAATTGGTTATGTCCTGGATACTCAACTCCATGGAACCAAAGTTATCGGAACTCTTCAGCTACTCGGAGTCTTCTTCCACTCTCTGGGAATCTGTTAGAGAAATGTATGGCAATCAAAATAATGCAGCTCGTATTTTTCAGCTCAAGAAAGATCTTGCTGGGCTAAGGCAAGATGATCAATCCTTCGTGCAACATCTCGGAAGTATGAGGTCCATGTGGAATGAACTTGACATGTATCGTCCACACTCAACCGACTTCGTTATGCTTCTTAAAAGAGCTGATGAGGACAAGGTGTTTCAACTCCTAGCAAGTCTAGAAGCTGAATATGAAGACCTTCGAAGTCACTTGTTGATGACCTTGGAGTTGCCCTCAATTAATGTTGTTTGCCAAGCTGTTCAAATGGAGGAAACTCAAAGAAAAGTTATGCACATTGAGCCAAAATCAAATTCTGAGGCTAGGGTTTTCTCGAGCTATCACAAAAACCCTAGTGAAAATTTATTTGCCAGTAAGAAAAAAGACTGGAAATGCACTTACTGCAACATGAAATGTCATCTAAGGGACAAATGCTGGATCTTGCACCCGGAGTTAAACCCAAAATTTGATAAGGAAAAAAGAATGATCAAAGAAGGAAAATGAATCAACCCTAAGGCCCTTCACTCATCCAGTTCTTCGATTGGTGGAATCTCAAATTTCACTGCAAATCCAATAGATCTGATAAATGAATTTGCAAACTTCCTTCAAAGAAGAGGATGCAACACTGAAATCGAGGAAGTGACCACTACAACTTCTACTGCCATGCTCGGGAAATTTGCAGGTTTTTTGGCTAAAACCTCAACTCATGACAATGTCTCAGGTATCATTACTGCCCTCAACACTACACTTAATGAAATTAGTCATGATTGTTGGATTATAAACTCAGGTGCCACTGACCACATAACTAATCAGTCTTCTTGCTTGGATAAGTTTCAAAATATGCTTGAGTCTACACGGGTGTTTGTTGCAAATGGGAATGGAGAACCTATTCTGGGAAAAAGGAAACTTAAACTGTTAAGTGATAAGATTGAGTCAATAGCTTTCTATGTACCTTCTTTTCCCTTCCAACTTCTGTCCATAAGTAAAATCACTCGCACCCTAGATTGTTTTGCCATATTCTCTCCTTATAGTGTTGTATTTCAGGATCAGGTCACTCGGAAGAAGATTAGTGAATGGCATCTCCTGAATTGACTCTATTACCTGTCAAAAAATTTCAAGTCTCTTAAGCACCCTCTTGCCAACCTCACTATCTCTCAAGAATACCAGCTTTGGCATCTTCGATTGGCTCATCCCTCAGAACCTGTGATGACAAAAAAAATTCCCAACTTTTGTAAACCTACACATGTTTGTGAAATCTGTCAAATGTTGAAAGCTGTTAGGCTTCCTTTTGTTTCTTCCAAGTCTAGAACATGTAAACTGATTGAGGTTGTACACTCAAATATATGGGGTCCCTCTCGTGTAAACTCTTTTGATGGATATAAATATTATGTCACCTTCATTGATGATTACTCTCGGGTTACATGGGTTTACCTCTTGAAATCCAAAAGTAAGTTTTTTTTATGCCTTTAAAGATTTTCATAAACTCATCACAAATCAATTCTCATCTAAGCTAAGCATACTGCAATCGAACAATGGCACTGAGTACACATCCAATAACATGTCTAATTACTTAAGTGATCATGGAATTTTGCATCAAACCAGCTGTGTTGGTACTCCACAGCAAAATGGTGTAGCGGAGAGAAAGAACCGTGATTTGTTAGAGAAAATAAGGTCCCTTATGTTTCAAATGAATGTGCCTAAAAGGTTTTGGTCACAAGCTCTTCTCACTGCAGCGTACATCATCAACATGTTACCTACTCGAGTTTTAAACTCAAAGTCTCCTGTTGAAGTGATGAAGGGAAGAAACATTGACATCTCTCATCTCAGAATGTTTGGGTGCACTTTCTATGTTCATGTTTAAGCAGCACATTGAGATAAGCTCGATCCTAGGGCTATCAAATGTGCCTTTATGGGATACTCAAGCTCTCAAAGGGGATATAAATACTTTAATCCTCATAACGGTAAGGTTGGAGTCTCTAAAGATGTCAGATTTGATGAGCTTGCTTTTTCTTTCATAAAGACTGCAGTGAAAAGCCTAAGAGAGAGAATCTTATGGATATTTTCCCATTACCTACTCCATCAAATCTTCTTGAATCCCATTCTCAGAATGATTCTCTTGAACATCACTCGAATCAACTTGAGAGTGAGGAAACATCTATAAGTGAACAAAGCTCAACCACTACCTCACAACCTTATGTGGCTCCTTGAAGAAACCCTACTCGGGACAGGCATCCTCCTTCAAGGTTTCAAGAATACATTACTTACAATGCAAGACATCCTATTTCAGAAGCCCTAACATATCGCAAACTATCAAAACCCTATGCTACATTCCTAAATCAGTTATCCTCGAATGTTGAATCAAGGAACTTCCATGAAGCTGCGCACAGTCAAGTATGGAAGGAAGCTATGCAAGAAGAGCTCAAAGCCTTAAGTGACAATCAAACATGGAGTGTAGTTGATCTACCAAAAAGGAAAAAGGCAATAGGAAGTAGATGGATATATAAGATCAAGTTCCATTCCAACGGCAGTATTGAACGACACAAGGCTCGACTTGTTGCCTGTGGATTCACTCAAACTTATGGTATCGACTACAATGAGACATTTGCTCTTGTAGCTAAAATGAGCACGGTTTGAGTGCTATTGTCTGTGGCAGTTAATCATAACTGGTCTCTATTCGAAATGAATGTGAAGAATGCATTTCTTCACGGTGATCTTGAAGAGGAGGTATACATGAAGCTCCCCCCTGGACACCCACAAGAAAGTGAAGCTAACAAAGTATGCAAGCTCCACAAGGCCATATATGGACTTAAACTATCCCCTCGAGCCTGGTACTCGAAGTTAAACTCGATCCTTGAGGCTACGAGGTTCAAGATGAGTCATGCTGATTCCTCCTTGTTTATTCGCAGTGGTACAAGTGGCAAATTAATTGTTCTTATATATGTGGATGACCTCATTATAACGGGGGACAACATAGAAGAGATTGCTACTCTAAAATCCGCTTTTCATCAATAGTTTTCAATCAAGGACTTGGGAACCCTAAAGTACTTCCTTGGCATTGAGATGGAAACATCGGCCAAGGGTTTGTTCTTAAATCAACGCAAATATGTGCTTGACTTATTGGAGGAAGCTCACATGTTGGATTGCAAAGCTGCTCCCACTCCCCTTGTAAACAAACTCCAACTTGATGCATCTAGTGAACTTCTATCAAACCCTAGTGTCTATCAACGTATGGTAGGGAAGTTGATCTACCTTACAATTACTATACCTGACATTGCTTATTTTGTAACCCTTATTAGTTAATTCATGCACTCTCCTACTCTAATTCACTAAGAGATTGTCAAAATGATACTTAGATACTTGAAGGGGTCAATTGGCAGAGGCTTGCTCATGAAGAAACATGGCTCAAATCAAATTATGGCATACACAGACGCTGACTGGGCAGGTAATGCACTTGATCGAAAGTCACCACCTGGTTCTGCACGTTTGTTGGTGGAAACCTTGTGACATGAAAGAGTAAAAAACAGATTGTGATTGCACGATCAAGTGTAGAGGCTGAGTAGAGCCATGGCAGCCACAGCAGCCACGGCTTGTGAATTAATCCGATTAAAGAGTCTTCTGGCAGACCTTGGCTGCATCGACAAGGAACCTATGTCCTTGTTTTGTGATAACCAAGCTGCCATGCATATTGCTTCTAACCTGGTGTTTCATAAGCGCACCAAGCACATTGAAGTGGGTTGTCACTTCATTCGTGCTCAAGTTCAATCCAAAGTTATCAACACCATCTACACTCGCAGTCACGATCAACTTACTGACTTGTTCACAAAGGCTTTGGACTCTACTCATCTTCAAAGACTGCTGAGCAAGCTTGGATCAATCAACCCTCTTGATCCAGCTTGAGGGGGAGTATTGAAACTGTACAACACAACATGCTCTAAGATGTCAAGTTGTAGTTGCAACTCTTTCCCCCTTTTCGGGTAGAGTTGCTGCTGCCAATACCGTCGCTTTTGCTACCTAATCACTTTTTAATCATATCCCTTAATTCTAGGGTTTATGTCCTTGAGTATCTTAGTTCTTTATCTTTCTTGTAACTTGTTGCTAGGTCTAGATCTCCCTTAAATTATGATTGTAAGTGTTAAAAGGAGTATGGCTCCTCTTTCTCCTTTTCGGTCTCTATATAGAGCCCTCTCTTGTATCCCTTACTCACATAAAATATACAAACCTTTTTGGGTACTAAATTTCCACACTAGCATTCAGGGTGATAAATACATATACTTCAAAATCAAATTGACTTATGAACGAGAAATCAATCCCCACATATTCCAGTAGCAAAGGATTACGTATGTTATTTTTCGAAACATTGTGGTGAGTGAGACTAACTAATCCACAACTCCGATACAAGTATGAAGGATGTGAGACTAACTAATCCATAACTCCGATACAAGTATGAAGGAAAATCTATTGCTTCTGTATGTAATTCCTCGACGAACGACTTGAACCCAAAAGCAAAACTTCTTTCTTATTGTCAATGACTTATTCTACACGCGACCATTCTTGAAGAGCCAATCTCGCTTAATCCTTATTTGCTTAACCTTGTGAATGGTCATGCCTTAAATTCTAATTCAATCCCTCACCTAAAGACGTCTCAGCAATGACTGCAGATATCACAAATTCCCTGTTGCACCATCTGAAATGTTAAAAGGAAAAGGAAAACCAAAATTTGTGTACATAGAACGATTCAAATTTCAACTAAAATCTGTTTACGAGTTTGTGTGTGTGTTGAGAGAGAGAGAGAGAGAGATTACCATGTATTTTGTAAGGTTCAAAGAGTGAGCACAAAAGCTTTTCAGTCTTCAGAAGGTGAGAACAAAAGCCGGGGCATCCTTTCTTGGCCCGGCAATAGAACGGTAAACATAGACTTTATCAGCCTGACTGTCATCACCATTTTCATCATCCTTCATCACCTCAACATTCAACCTCCGCACCTTACTTGCCAATGACCGACAGGCATTCATTGTCACAAGGCAGGCTGACATCCAAAGTGACCTCATAGATTCGTATCTCTCTAAACCTGAGAGCAAAGCTGTGTCCCCAAACGGGCAGTCCCGTATCTCAAGTTTCTTGAGCTTGGGGCAACCATTCATCACGTACTGCATCCCCTGATCACTGTCTCCAGCGAAGGCTACTGAAAGGTATTCCAAATTCTTGGCATATTTCCCAATGTATTCAAATGTAAGGTCGGTCAGTAAACCTGAAACCGAAAGCCTTTCGAGTTTAGTGCAAGTCTTCACCACTGCACCAAAAGCCTCATCCAGAGGCTCACCCGTCAGGTGATCTGGTTTTGCTGGGGTCATTATGCAGAGACGGAAGTGGGTTATATCAGGGCAGTTCTGTGCAACAGTTGCTACAGCGGCATTAGTCATCTGCCAACAAAAGTAGAGGACATAGCGGAGTCTTGGACAGCCATTGGACACAGCAACAAACCCAGATTCAGTCACCCCATCAACAATATCATCTCCATCAGGAGAAGAAGGGAAAACACGGAGTTCCTCAAGCAAAGGACAGTTTGATCCAACAGCCTCCAACCCTTTGTCTTCCACTGTGTCCAGCACCTGCAGAAAAAAAAATTTGATATTAAGAGTTAGCACCTACAGCCAACATGTACCATGTCATTGTTGTGATCAACAAACAGGGATTTCAAAATGTTATTACCTCGATAGATTAGCTTTCTCAAAATGAAGAAACTATTATGTCATTGTTGTGATCAACCATTAATGATTTCAAAACCGCTATTGTTTTTCTCGTCTAACTTTATCAGATTAGCTTTCTCAAAATGCAGAACTGTTATATATAAAAAGAAAGAAATGGGGCATTTACCCAAAGGCGCCGGAGATGTGGACAATGAGGAACAAGCTTAGCAAGGTCCCAACTTTGCAAAGTTGCTGCATAGCTCAAATTCAAGAAAGTAAGATTCGTACAGACAGGATACAGAACCGGGAGATAAAGAGCTGTTGCTTGCCATAAACCAGAGAGTGCATGTAAATTCTTGCAATTGCTAACCACCCTTTCGAGCTCTGAATGCTGAGAAGGTGTGAGCTCTTGCCAGAACGAGCCGGTGCCTAGCTCCAGAAGTTGAGGAGCATGGGTGAGAAGACTTCGTAGTTGGTCCAAGGTTACAGTTTTATTAACCTTTAACACCTTCAGGGATTTGCACCTACTTACAAGACTCTCAAGAGCATCGAAGTCGACATCGGAATTCAGGCAGGAAAATTTTAGTATTTCCATTGACGTGAAGGTTTCAGGGAAGCAGCTTAACCAGTCTCCATTTTTATCATCGATGTCGTTTTCCTGTATGTCGAGCTCAGTCAAATTCCTGTTAAACCAAATTAGGATGGGATTTAGTTGTTTTCCTCAACAAGTGAAGTTCAGCATAAGCAGTAAAGCATAGATCATAAACGCACTTTCTGAAAGAAGACCCACCATGTGATTGTTCGAAGAGTGCTTTTTCGGAAAGCAGTTTGATTTTTAATAAAGGTTTGTTTGTGTTCGTAATAAAAGTACTCCTTGTACATGCGCTTCTAAGCAGTATTGAAAGCGATCTCACAAACCAATCGAAAAAGCACTTCAAAACCAAATCAAAACGAAAAAGACACTTACTTGCAGTCAGTGGCAATGGCTTCAAGGCCATCGGTGCTGAACCCGTCACAGCTGAGCAGCGACAGAGCTTTGAACTCAGCAAAAGAAGCAGCCAAGAACTCAAGGCTCTCATCACTCACCGTCATCCTCTTCAGCCTCAGCTCCTCGAGCTGCGGGTACTCGGCGGCGAACACCTCCAGCCACGGCCGAACGTCGCCGCCCCAATTCGGAGGCACCAGATTGAAGTCCGAGAACCGCGGCCTCCCCTTCAGGGTCACGCCCCGGATGTTAGGAAACCGCCGGGCCACGATCTCCGGAGACACGGAGTAGCAGTTCCCGATGAAGACGTGGCGGCGAGAGTGGCGCTCCACGTCGTACCAGTCCTTGCAGACCAGCGAGACGGAGCTCCGGTCCTTGGGTGACGTGACCAGGTTCAGGACCTGCTCCAGAACCTTCTTTCTTTGGGAATCCATGCAAAGCAGAGGGAGGTCTTAAGTGTGGTGGAAGCTGTGAGAAATGGTGTGGAAATCCGGATGTGAGAGGAGAAGAAAAGGTTGGAGCATTATAGCAGTGGCAGTAGCACCGCAGAGGAAATATAACTAAACCCTTGGTTAATTTTTAATCATGGTAATTAGAGGACTTTCAAAGCAACGAAAGTATTATTGTTACCTACTTCTGCTCGAATTTTGTTAATAATTAACTTAAAATATTTTTATCGTGACAGTAATATTCGCGGTGTCATGTCGAAAGTGGAGTGGATACTTATCTAGATCTCCCACCATGTCCCCCGGAGCTTAAACAAACCCATGTTCTGCCAACGGCCCTCTTTGCTGGGTGTCCATATAAAATATTGCGGTCTGTTGTTTGTCGGCAACGTTTCACGTGGCGGCACTGCGAGAGAAATAAGCCACAAGCTCCGCACTTTGTTGTTAATGCGTTACCAAATGGATAGTGCTAAGCATAACACATTTCGAGTGGACCAGTAACAAAAAGCTCCTATTAGTTTCAGTTGATAAGCTTTATTCGTTGAACGTAAGGGTGAAATCAACAATGTTTACATAAGTGGGCACTGATTTTTGTTGGATGATGTAGGTAGGGACGGATTTACATTGGGATCAAGTGATCTCAGGACCACTATTAAGGTGGTCTCAGGACTACTGTAAAGTGTTTGTAATGTATGTTAGATATATCTCAACATGTTATGTAAGATTCCTCATCATCAAGGGAGAGAGGAGGTGATGTGCCTTATATGTACATGTCCACCTTCTTATAGTGAGACGCGTTTTGGGTGGAAGCCCAAGAACAAATCCGTGAAGGCGTGGCCCAAAGCAAACAATATCTTACTATGCAGACTGGGTTTGGGATGTGACAAGTTATATTAACAACACTTAACAAATCTTTTTGTTATCACTCATCAGATTGTTTCAGCATATGTCAAAAACTGTTGACATTCGAGCACCATAGTTTGAATGACGACGAAAAACACACCAAATGTTCAACTAAAAACTCAGTGAATTATTAAAATATTTTGTTTCGCTCTGTTTCTTTCTAAAAAAAAACTTGTACTTAAAAACCTGGCTCCCAAAAGTTGGAATCGAATTCTCAGTAGCGGCAAGACATCACGAAATACACAATAGCTTTGTCCACAGTAAAAGTGACCAATAAAAATAAGATATCGCTTTAAGTTGCAATCTTTGCAACACCACTACCCAAGAACAAGAACAATTCTGAGGGAAACCATATAAATCCACGAGAATGATAGAAAGTTACTACGGAGGAAGATCTGCTGCCGCTTCAAGTAATTAATTCCTCAACGAATGATATGAATTGGAAAACAAAACTTTTTTAAATGCGCGTCCAAGTGTTTGTGAATTAACCGTCAGATGCCGGCTCAATTCAAATGCGATGAGTCCCTCCCGAAGATGAAACGCCTACCCCAGTCCGATACCACCAGTGCTCTGTTGCGCCAGCTCACTTGTTTGCTGAAACATTGTTCAAACCCAAATGTGTTACAAATGAAATCAATATTTTGATTTTTCTGTGGTTCAAACACGTATTAAATTACTAACGCTCGATAATGTAACATGACCTTAAATATGTGTTTGTAACTTTGTATTGGAATGTTTGAAATGGTAAAGTAAATAAATACCTTGCATAAACAGAATACCAAAGCCACTGGGAGCTGTGGCCAATCGAAACCCAATCTCCAGGAAGCTGAGCTGCTGTCTGCTCTCCTCCCAACGGAGCAAACTGACCTAGATGCTTGTACCTTTACACAAGAATGAATCATTCTATATCTTAACAACTGACCAAGACGTCACTAAAAATATAGGGCCCGTTTGATAATCATCTCGTTTTTTATTTAATTATCGAAGAAAGAAGGCACTAAATTTCTAGCAAAAGAATCGTAATGCATGGCTTCAGAAAGAAAAAAAATATACACATGGATTTGAATTGTACCTAAAGGGATGGAACCGATGGCGACCTTCTCCACGGAACCTGAGAGGACCTTCAGGACTTTTCTCACACTGTTCTATACGATTGAAACATTTGGCAAGGTAGACACCTTGTTGAGCAGCAACCTGGAATGCATGGCATTTAGGAGGCAAATAAGACTTACAATATGTGGAGAAGACGTGCCTTTAGTAACATTACTAATGTCGGAATGTTCATAAACCAAACCAAGTACCTGTCCTGTGGCTGGAAGATTTTTCATCTGGGAATCCACTTTGGAAAGAGCGGTCTTGAAATGTTCGATATTCAGCTCCACGTTTCCTTTTGAAGCATCCGCTGTTTCCTTCAAAAGGTCAACCATATTCTTCATCTGTTTGCTCTTCAAATAAAGCTCCACTTGAGGATACCTTTCACAGATATCCTTAATCACTTCTTGATACTCCTTGACTGTAAGTGTTCCTGAATTGTCCTTGTCCGCCTTGCGGAATATGGCAGCAATATCCTCCTGAAAAGCAAACAGGCATTAAAAAAACAAACTAGACATATTGGTGGAAGATTTAAACAAAGAATTGATCCAAATGATAGATAATGTACTGGACTTGATGGTTATTTAGCATATAAAACACATTTTCATATAGCAAATAGAGAATTGACAAATGGTTTATCGTATTGATTTAACGGAGAAACACGTCAAAAAGTGCAGTTACCATGACTTTGCGCTGATTTATTGTCGCACAATCACCAATTGCATACACCTTGTCACAGCCCTCCACTCGCAGCCACTCATCAGTTGCCAAAGCTCGTCGATTAGCCTGATATTCAAATTGAACTTCATAAGGTTTCTAGAGAGAGAGAAATCAACAGCATCAATGAGAATTGAGAGGAGAAACACACCTGACCAACTTGAGCCATGAAATCCTTTATGAAAGGACGCGTTCCAATACCAGTTGACCAGAGTGCCATTCCATAAGGCATGGCAGAAACTTCCCCGCCATTTTTCAGTTCTTTGGTAAAGATTTCTTTATCTGTTACTTTCACAACCATGGATCCTGTTTTCAGATCAATACCGTCTCTTTGAAATTTTTCTTCAGCAAAAGCTGTGATTCTTTTGTCAAACCTGCAAAAACACGAGAAGAATTCAATGAGAATGAAGAAATAACTAACAGATATTGCTACATTCAATAACAAAATACTAGTTCCAAACAAAGAACAAAGGTTTAGATGTCAGTTCTTTACTAACATATTCAGAATATGATCTCCAGCTTCGAGAAGTGTAATTTTAACTAGTTCCTTGACCCCGGGATACAATTTGACCAAATCATCATTGACATAATCATGAAGTTCTGCAGCAAATTCCACACCAGTTGGACCACCGCCAACAACAGCAAAATGAAGAATTCGCTTCTTTTCCTCATCGCTTACAGTTGGAAGGCTTGCTCTTTCAAAGCAGTCAATAACAGTTTTTCGAATTTTTTGAGCATCTTCTACTTCCTGCATGTAGAAGTGAATTTCCCGAGATTAATAAAACAAAGGTGCATACATTCAACTAACAAATTTAGTTCCTATGACCAAAAAAACTTGATTCACAAGAGAAAACTTCAAGAATGTATTTTATTAATACAAGTACGGGTTTACAAGAAAACTACCTTCAAAAAGTGGCAGTTCTCCATCACACCAGGAGTATTGAATGTGTTAACATTGGCTCCCACAGCTATAATAAGGTAGTCATAATCCACAACGAACTCTTCCTGCCCGTTCAAATTGTTTTCCAGATTTGATCGGCAATAGATTTTCTTGTTTTGTGCATCGATCTTGAGGCACGCGGCTTCACTGAATTGAACGTCTACATTTTTCTGTACAAAAAAAAAAAGGAAAAAAAAATCATTCCAGTTAAATAATAAGTGATGGCAACCAGAGATTCTGAAACACCAAAGCAACAAGCATTACCTTTCTAACAATATTTCGAATTGGTTCAACAATGCTGCGAGCTTCCACTGTGCCACAGGTAACACTCGGTAGCAAAGGGGTGAAGGCAAAGTAATTCCGAGGTGAAATGACCTGAACCTCATAGTTGGGATTTTTCAGATTCCTTAAGAAACTTGTTCCAGCCCAGCCAGTTCCAAGCACGACGATCTTCTTTTTCTTATTTTCCCCTTGATCTATGCCAGGCGCGCTGCTGATCAGTTTTGGCTCAGAGTTTGCCTCAGCATAAGCCACATAGCCGCCTCCACTGCCACAAGACAAAGCAAAAACATAATCAAATCATGTAACATATAAGATGCGAGCATACCAATAACAAAATCCAGTATCGAAACAGTAACAACGCGTAGTTTCAATCTGAACTTCCTAAATATGCGGCAAAATTGGATGAATCCGTGCACCGTGATTTTTTAACAGCCACGGAACCACCAAGGAATTGGCTGCGGTTCATAGCTTGAACTAACAGACCACAGCATCAATTTAAGCCAATGAAACAGTGTTAATCATGTACGCATCAAGTGATATATTCGTGCATGTTTCGAGTCGCGCCAAAATTTCCACCATAAGACGTGAACTAATGCACCACAGCATCGTTTTAATAGATGAATCTGTGCATACTAATTCTGTTATATCAACAAAGGCGCCACTTTGGCGGCGGTTCATGAAACTCAATGTTTCAGAACGACGAATTCCAATTTCCTCACAATTTTAACATACAGATTCAATTTTCCACATATATGAAATGAGTTCAAGAGATCTGATCGACTACAGAGACTTCCAAAAAAATTGGAAACAAAAAAAAAATTGAACAGAGCACATATTTTCCAATTAAAAGGCAATAATCGATGGAAATTAACAGAAAATAATACATTCTAATAAAGCATAACATAAAGAACAAAAACTGAAAAAAAATATCTAAATTTAGCAGTTTCGCTCATATTTTCAAATAAATACACAACAATCGAACCGAATAGGCACAGATGAAGCGGATTGAACATGCAGAAGACGAAAGAGACGAACTATAGAGAGAGAGAGGAGAGAGAGTAAACCTGACGGCGACGACGACGAGCATTTTGGAAGCCTTAGGATAGTCATGGAAGGCTTTAGAAACTCGGTCGAAGAAAGCGAAACCTCGCATTTTCGGCGGTTTCAAGCCTTTCGGCGCTCAGATCCGCAGCCAGAAAAGCAAAAAATATAGAGAGAGAAGCAGAAGGAGGCGGCGGCGGCGGAGGAGAACGGGGAGTTACAGAGAGAAATTTAGATAGAGAAACGCGGCTTATATATTGTTGGAATGCATGAGAGGAAAAAAGTGGAAGGCGCTTATATATGCAAGGAAATTACAAGACTCCGGAGAGGTTGGAGGCGAAGGTTTCCAGCCTTGCTGGCGACTTGGAGCGCAAGGCAAAAACCCTTGCCACGTGTGACGCGAATCGAATCAAAACGGAGCGGTTCGTTTGTAGGAGTTGGACCCCAGGCTGCGCAGCTGTAATTTAGCATGCGGCCCCAGAATTCGCGGAGTAACACCAAATCTTTGACTTTTTTTTCCTTTTTTGTTGGTGCATACTAAATCTCGAGTTTATTTATTTAGTATTTGATTTAGAAAAGTTTTATTATTTTGCGGCCTTTATTAGACTAAATCTCGAGGAATAGACCCAAGACATTTCGGCCGGTTTTAGGAATATGCTTCGTTGTTTTCTGACACGTTTATTTGACTTGTTACCTAAGCAAATAAGAGCACTTTGAAGGAAATTATTCTTCTTCTTTTAAAACGAAGCATCCTCGAGCATCGCTCGAGTGTCGTTGTAGCGTTGGAGTTCGTTTAGGAAGGTCATTGGAGATGCTTTGAACTCCACAAGACGATATGATTTTGAAAATAAAATTGACAAAATCTTTAACATGTCTAAAAGTCAACTACGTTTCAAAATGTAAAAGTAAATTTTCTTCGACAAAAAAATAAGTAATCTTTTTACATACTTATTGTTAACCCGTCCCATTCCAAGATGTAAAAAAGGTAATTAGTTATACATTTCATTCTTTTTTTTGAACTAGTGATATTATCTCTATCAAAAAGAGTAGAGGTGAACTTAGTCTCACAATAAACTAGCAATAATATTGTTATTTATTTTTTATAGTAATTAAACCTAATACCTTTTATTTACGTGAAGATGAATATCACTTAGAGCTAGATTTTGTACAAACACCTCCTTTTTATATTCTTTTAGAATCCTTCACTTTTTCTGCGTGTTTACTCTTTGGCTCGCGTATTTTTTAAGGCACTCCTTCTTTCTTTCTTTCTTTTTCTGCCGTACACGCGTTTGATTTGGCAGCTGTGATATTGAACGAGGACGGTACAAGCAAGATTCCCATTTTTGCTTACAAACTCTAATATAATATGTCGTTTTGGAATTTGTTCGGACTTTTGGTTGGTTGTTCAACCCAAATTTGCATGTGATAGTTTGATGTTTCAAAAGGCATGTGACCCGCCAACCTTTATATAACACACTCGTACATGTCAAAAGCATGAAGAATATGCCTTCATCAAACCATTTCTTTTTCCTTGATGATTCTCTTTGCCATACCAAATAAACCGGACCAACTTCACAATATAACGTCACGGTTGGTGTCTGTAATTGAGGAGAGGGGCCTTCTATCAGGTGGATGTAGTCACGTCTCGTGTCAACGATAGAATATCACATTTTAAATTCTTACTGCACGACCTTATATTATTGACACAAGACGTCACAGTAACGGTGTATCTATGTTATGTAAGTTTTTCTTCTAAAATTTTGGTTTAAATATAATTTCCTACTAGATTCAACCCAATTCTAGGCACCAAACAAGACTTAGAGAATTGAATTTAAAATTTTCGGTCCCATTAAGGATGACCTAATTGATATGAATTATCCAATAATAATTATTCATATGCTTCTACCCTTTCTTGTATAACTAGGCTTCACCATTATGCCAATTTAAGCTGAACTAGAAACTGGACTGTAGCCCACTTTCTATTTGAAGAGGCCCAACTAGATCATTTCGATCTTGATCCGAATGAAGTGCAAAGATACCCACAAAACCATGCACTGCTAGCTAGGGTTCAAGAGGATTCAAGGTAGTACACCGTATTAGTAAACAACTTACGTGTTATAATCTGCTTACGTAGTTTGGCTATATATTGTTGCACTACTTTTGCAACGGATAATGCTAGAAGATTAGAATATTTGCGTATTTATACATCTCTGAGTTGTAATTTACGTATTTATGTTTCTCCTATAAGGATTAGAATATTTTGTAGCAAACTCTAAATACAATCTTGCAGACTCACTTCATACTATCGAGTTGATCTTTTCACAATTTATTGGTTCCTTCACTTTATTTTGGTTGAAGTACAACTATTTTGGTTGATTATCCATTTTAACATGATGGTCGGAGTGGGAGAGAGAAGAAACTGAAGACTCTTACAACAAAACATAAGAAGGGGTGTGATATCCACACACCCCAAATTACTTCTCACACACCCCTTGTTAATTTCTTTCCATTGATCTTCTTCAATTCATTCGATCCGACGGTCGAAAATTAGAAGGGTGTGTGAGAAGTAAAATAGAGTGTGTGGATATCACACCCCTAAAAGAATGATATAAGATTGTAGTGTCATTCAGCAAAATTCAGTAGCAAACAAAGGCCCACATAAGTTTTTCTCCCAACCAACATCCCAAAACTCTCGAATTTTCACAATTTAAAAATAATAATAATAATAATAATTCCTTACGGATATGGACATAGTTAAATTAACTAAAACGATATGCTCATTTTTTTTCACACAATATTACTAAGAAAAATGAAATAAGTTTAACTTTATAATGGACTAGCAATAATGTACTATTAGACCGTAATATCAAATGATAACGATATAAGCGATTTTTGAATTTATCACCCGTAAATTATTTTAGTCACTAGCTGAACCTAAGGCCGCCGTGAAACAGCCATTTCTGGTCTCAAAATTCATTGTTTCTCGGCGGAGATATATCAATCTCTATCAAATTCTCTTCATCGTGATCGTGATCAACCCGAAAATCCAATTGGCCTTTCTTTGAATTGCCGTCCAGAGCAATCTCTATCAGCCCTTCTCTATCATCCTCCCACCGGAAACTCATCGCATCCGGCGACTCCCACACTCCGGACACCGAAAACCCACCATCCGACGAGCTATCCGAGTCCGACTCCGGGTAACACATCGACAACGAAGGGTGCTTCTCAAGACCCAGAACTTGGTTTCCTTCCTTTCGATTCGAGTCCGGATCGTTTCCGTTCGGATCCACCTCATCTTCTCCACCTTCGTGCTCTTCATGAATGACCTCCAGTGGCGCCTTCAGGTTCCACTCGACGAACAAGTCTTCGAAACACGGCTTCGGGTCGAAACCCGTTTCACTTTCGGAGTCTGTTTCAGATTGGTAGTAAAAAATTCTTTGATCCTGATCCTCTTGCAAACTTGGGATTTGTTCTTGGACTCCATTGCAGTTTCCCCTGTTTTCTTCGGTTTCGAGCAGAGAGCGACTGGTTTCCTTTTCTTTTAGCTCATCGCCTTCCGTTTCGATTCTCTGAACTGCGCCGAGGCGGAGAATCGAGAGGAGGAGAAATCCGGTGATGATCAGGACCGGCGAGAAAATGATTTGGAGGAAATGGTTGGGGAAGTAGAGGAGGATCAGAACGCAGAGAGCGACAATGCTGGAAAACAGAGGACTCGAGGAAATTGAAGCACAAAAGTTGGTCATGGTTTCGGAAAGTAGTAAGTTTGGAACGGAAGTTATGGAATTGGATTCCCAGATGATGAGACTCGCACTTTCTTCCATGAAAATATGTGGTCTTTCTTTATCAAGAGAAAGCTAAAACAAATTCCATTGGAGGTGGAAGAAGATAAAAAAGACTGAGGGAGGAGGAGGAGAGATGGATTGAGAGTGTCGGCTTTGGAAGAAGATTGGGTTGTGGGGTTTTAGAGTTTTAGAGGATTTTTTTTCTTCTTTTTTTTTGGTGAAAAGCGTAACGTCAGAAAATCAATTATTTAAATTAAATTTCATAAATTATGTGACGTGATTGTTCATGATTGAATTTATTATTCAAGTGTTGATTAACGTGTTTATTTTTTATTTGTGATACACTACACGGTTTACAAATTTGATCTAAATAATTGGCCCATCTAACATTAATGTTGAGAGTTTCATACTTGGCAGATTTTTTCTTGCATTATGTCGATTTTAATTTACTAGAAAGTTTAGATTCAAATGTTATGTTGGAATAAAATATAACGTTTTTTTCTTTTTGAATACATCAAAAAGCTAAAACATAGTTTCAGTCGAAAGTGAAGCTCATGTCAACAACAAAAGATGATATTCAAGTAAAATATATTTTTTTTAAAGTATCCAACTACTTGTATTATAATACTTAATGTACCGAGTCGAGTCGTGTTTCTAGTACATTAAAAAATATTTTCCATATAAGAGAGGAGATGAAGTGTCATTCTAACGCGTAAGTGGTAGCTTGATATGCATTTACCAAGGTGACCTTTATCCCATAAAATCTAGGGTTAGAGATCAACCTTAAAAGATGTATATAATTATCTGCATTCATGAATTTAATATGTCACATTCAATTAATCAGTTCAGAATGTCACCACCGATAATCCGTCCGATACATCAACCTAGTCCTTTCCATTTTAACTATAGTTATATTTATGTCGTATCACTTTTAAATTACATAATAATATGACGAATTTATTGATACAATAACAAATGTTGTTATTTTATTCAACGCTATGTTTAAAGTTTATAAAATATCAATCATCTCGTCTAAATATTAATGACAAGTAATGGGGATGTGATGTGCCTTAAAACTAATGACAGTGCGTTGAAAGATAGGAAGCCGATTCAATTTCATCCTCAAGTTATGGCCAAATGACATTGCATGTCACTTTCTTGGCCTTAAAGTTTAATCAAAGGGGGTGTTTTTTGGATGCCATTAAGGCTGAAGCAACTTGTATTGCACTGCTTGCCATCCCAATTATATGGAAACCAAAGTACCATAAATTCTAATAAAATTCGTAAAGGAAACTATATTTGGTATTTCAAAACAACGTCCTGCTCTCTCCAACTGAAGAGTGTAATAACTTTTTTAGAAATACAGAGTTAGTTAACAGATGACCGCTCTACCAATGAGTTAAAGAGTGACAATAGACTTAAGAATGCTTGACTCTCGTTCAGAATTATGTGAGGGTTAACACATAGCTGATTAGTGAATAGATTTTTTCAATGTGCCGAAAACACGATCCAGTACATCAAGAAATAATACAGTTTGTTGGAAACTTGAAAAAAATAAGTTTCGACTAATTGTATTATGAAACGGTGTAGCGGACCATTTTTTTACTCACACTGAAACACGATAAATTCTAACAAAATTTGTATGCGAAACTACTATTGGTACTTCAAAACGATCGTCGGGCACTCCTTCCAACTAAAGAGTGAGGATAACTTTTATGAAATAAAGAGTTAGTTAACACCCGACCACTTTACCAATACGCTAAAGAGTAACAACAGACCTAAGAATCCTGACTCTCGTTCACAGATATATGTGAGGGTTAACACATTGCCAATTAGTGGAGAGATTGTGTAATAACTACAATTGGTTGGAAAATTTTAAAAAATTAATTTTTAATTAATTGTATTATGACACTTTGTTAACCGTGTTTCCGACACACTAAAAATGCGTCAAAGTGGTATTGTAATGGGAATCTACTTTGGTTAGCATGCATGTGCCAACTGCTGGTAAAGTAATGGTGTGCCCAAAATTTTTATAGTGCTGCAAAGGCTAATTGGAAAAGACAGAAGAGAGAAGGGAGACTTCTTTTTTCGAGTTCTATAACATCCAGGTTTGATTTGACCTGAAACTTAGGGAGGGAGCTACCGTCAACCACTAAATCCTAACTTGACTTGGAAATAAATAATGCAGGCGTTGTGATTGGAAGTGAAACGACATTGTATATCAATCAATCGAGAGAGTTTTTAGTATCTGGATAAGTAGCAGAACATTAAATGTCATTATACAATTAAAAGGATACTTGAGGAAAGAAAAAAAAATTTCTTCGAATTGTATAATAACATGTGGTGTACTATTATGTATTCCGAGCACATTGAAGAGCCTCTCCAAGGATGCTCTAATCTGATGTTGTATTCATGTATGGGGGATTAATGGAGATACATGATATAATTGAGTGAAACAATATATGAGAGAGAGATGCTTATGGAATTCACGTTTGAAAACTCAATGGTTTTTTCTAACATTATAAATGATATTTTAAAGAACATGAATATTTGAATTCAGAACATAGTCCGCCACTTGCATTGAGTATTGCTATGTTCTTGAGTTCTTTAACCCAAAGCAATAATTCTTTCTCTTAGTCATTCTATGTGCTTCAAGATTAGAAACCGATGCATTTCAAATTTTTTAAACTTTGGAATTTCCAAGTGGCTTCCAATTTTTCAGTACTTTATATAAAAAATTTGAATTTTAGAATTTCAAGCGTTTCAAAGTCGAAAATTAACGGATCATAATAAGGTGAAATCAAAATTTCAATCCAATTTGCACACCTGTCTAAATTATAAACTCTAAACTCTAAACCAACCCTTTATATGTTTTGAGTTTTCTTTTCAATATCGATCATTTAATTCCAATTTTTCAATGACGAAGGCTCCTAGCAAGTTCGAAATGAAAATGAAACGACAGTGGAGCTGCTTCTGGTTGTGGCAGACAACGAATATTACACGACCAATTCAAATGTTGAAATCCAAATGAAATGGGCCTCATCACATGGTTTGGGACCCTTCAATTTCAAGACCAAAACGACCCCATCAGCTTTGGAGATTCTTACTAACCACACCACTCAAAACACGTTGTCAGAAAGCGCTTTTAGCACTTCCGCATGCAGTGCCGTGCACAACTTAATTTTACTCAAGCATCACTATGATATCATAACGCGATTTTACGTTAATTCTCGATGAAAGAACCAAAATACAGTCAGAGTCATATACAACCTAGAGTTGAAAATATACAACCACCTATCTCCCTCCCTCAAAATCTTATAAGCTATCATGCTTTGCAAGAAGCAGCATTATATGAAACCCAACCCAATCTACCTTCTAATTCTTCCTGTTTCCTGAGGCGTCAAGATGATGACCGTCAAATCTTTATAGCAGTCAGTAGTAGTACCCCGGCCTAGGAGGGTAATGGCCTCCGTGATATGGAGTGTTAACAGGAGGAAGATGTCCATATTGAGGACCAGGAGCTGGAGTTCCATATGGTAAGCCTGAATCACAGCCAATCACACAATGAGCATAGAATAAAGCATCTAAAGATACATGTAACGATAATTTACAAAGAAGTTACCTCCATGTGCAGGTGGGGAAGGATTGGGAAGAAATGTGGGTGCTATTGGAGCCCAGGGAGCAGCACTTCTGGGATCTCCAGCACCACCAAGATGTCCGTAAGCATTGCCTGTGAAAGAAGTTGTTGCACTGCCTACTGGATAAGCTCCACTGGTACTACTACCGTAGGGGTTAGTGGGAGCACCTGGTCGTCCATAACTCTGGTAATGATCTGTACCTCCCCTGGGAACACCACTGTAACTGCCTGAGTAGCCTGAATAAGTTCCAGAAGGGTTAACAGCCCTTGGAGCAGGCGAAGGAATAGGATATGGCTGCACCAGAGTCATCCTAGGCGGAGGAATTGGCGGCACAAGACTTTGCCCATAATTTGGTGAGAACGTAGGAACAGAGGGTCCAAGAGAATACGTATTAGAGTTATTGCTTGCGAGTGACCGCTTCATCTCATCCAAATATCTCTGTGACTCTTCTCTGTTGAGTTCTACAAACATAACCTTGTAGAAGAAAAGAAGAATTAGCCACAGCACAAACAGTACAATCAAAGTGCGCTGTTTGTCAGTAATTTACCTCGTCGAAGTACTCATCTGAACCACGCATATCCTTGCTGACAGGTAAAACAAAATTGGCTGCCAAAAATATAACACGCCTCTTAAATACAACAACATGATAAACATTAGAAGAACAAAGATGGTGGAGGATCCGTCACCTAACATATTATTTACCGCTTCAGCAGGGACCTCCTTTCCCATTTCTTCCATTCTTTTCTTTGAACGAACATTCAGCACTTCGGGGCTTGGGAACACCACAACAGCAATCTGGAATAGAAAATTAAAACATAAAATTACCCATATGGTTAAGTAAGATGAATACAAATCTTTCCATATAAATTTACATGGACACGTAGCTTACCTTCCGGAAGAAAGCAAATGGTTTAAGTTTACGTTTACGAGCACTCTTGTATACATTTGTCTGATCAATTATGTAATTGCGAGGTGTGGTGGCTGCTCTGGATAAAAGGACATTAAAAATATCAGTTGCTCGATTCATCAGGAGATCAAATCGTTCCCCATAATTGTTCTTGCGCAAAAGCCCTGGCACCTGCACACAGTTTCACACTATGCAATTAAATACTGGTCGATAAAACAAACACCACTAGAAGCTCTCTAGTGAGTGCAGTAGAATGGCAAAAACAAAATAAAACAAGAACATTAAACAATAGCGCACACCTTCATTTGATCGAGAATTAAATTTGTCCCGAGCAAAATATAACGCTTCTCAGGATGCTTTTTCACCCATTTCTCTGCCCAAGTAGTCTTTCCAGACGCAGGCAAACCCACCATCATAACCACTTCACAAGCCCTCGGGTCCAAAAAAGCAGGTCCCATCACTGCATTTCCATCCTCGAGTGCACATGCCCAAGGCTTAAAACCCTCTTCAGCAACAAGTCCATCTTCAACACTGAACTGCAACTCCACCACCACATTTTTCAACAAAACATGAGGGAAAAACCCCGACTCCCATTCCATCTTCCCCGCCGCAGTATCCACCTCTGAAACGCCCAAAACCTTAACCTCGAAAAACGTTGCTCGACCCAACCATTTCCCATTCTTATAGAACCCAATGGAAGCAAGAGATTTATCCTCGAGATCGACAGCACACACTATGGTATCGCCAAGACCAAACTTCTCACCATAATCCGAAAACCTGCTATTATACGAGAATTTTCCAGTGCCCCCATACCCAAAGCTGAAGGCTGTTTCCCCAAGGCTCCCAACCGCATCATCCCCTCTCGAAATTCCGAGTCGGCATAGTTGCTGCTGATCAGGCTCAGTATCCTCCATGTCCACCAACTGAAAAGACACGATCTTGCAGCCGAAACAGTACTTCCCTCCATTAATCCCCACATTCGCTCGAGCTCCGGACCAGCAATAAGCAAAGCCCTGATCGCAAAGTGCAGATCCTCGACGCTCATTGCCCTCGATTACAAAATCTTACCACAAATTTTATAAAAAAAAAATCAATTCATCAATTGCAGCAATTAAATTTTTAGGGTTTAGGGCAACGACAGAGGACAATTCAAATTCCAAATACCTAGGGCACAGTCGGCGCGATTGAGCACCACCCGCTGCTTCCGGTTTACGGGTTCCGAAGAAGACGAGCAGGACGAAACGTCGTCGCCGGCGACCCTGGCCTTCTTCAGGGCCTCCTGCTGTTCGTCTTCACCGGGAGGAGCTTCGCGTTTCGCTGAGGCCATTAGAGAGAGAGAACGCGCGAAACAAGACGGTTTTTCAAGTTTTAACTCTTAAAAACTTGTTTGGTATCACTATTTTAAAAAATTGAACTCAAAACTAACTCAAAAAATATACTATATTCTTTAAAAACATAAAAAGTGAGTTTTTAGAGTTTTTAAACTTAAACTCACTCATTTCTTTTCTCTCCCTCCTCCCCTCTCACTCCAAATATATCTTTTTTTTCTTCTTTCTTTCTTTCTCTTCTTTTTTTTTTTTACTTTTTCGTCTCTACTCCAATCCAATCAAGTTTAAGTCGTAAGATTTAAAAAATTTAAATTGCAAACCAATCAAGTTTTTTAGTCTTAAAAAAAATTATTTTCAAGAAATGTTCTTAAGAAATGTTTTGAGAAATAATAAAAAAATTTAAATAAGATACCAAACAAGTCTTAAGATTTTTGACAATTTGGCTTTATATTTATAGGTGAGAGAATTTGTATTTTGGGTTGAATGATGGCGGTGGAAATTTGCTGGGCCAAATATTTGAAACCGACTTAAAATTTTGGGCTTTATAAAATGGGCTCCATATATGGGCCTTCCATTTGAATTTGTACCACGGACTTCTTTCGTCTCCTGTTTTTTTTTTAAATTAGTTTTTTTTCTTTTCTTGGTTCGATATTTCTTTTTGGGTGATAATGGTAACTGATATTATTACTACTCGAAGTTTAAATATTAATTTCCCTCTCTTTCTTCCTGCTTACTAATATTATACTTTTATTCCTTTAACTATAATAACAAAATAAATGTTTGTACAGACTTTAGGAAATAATTACAGAAGGGTCAACTCGAACTTGTCTATGATCAACCTGACTTAAAATCTGATTAGCTATTTAGAATTGAGTCAAAATCATCCTGACTCTATTTGCAACCTTATCATTTATGGAGTTGAGCTGGATTGACTCCGTACCCACTCATGTAAACGCATACACCTGATTTGTAGCCCAAAATTGCTTATTAGAACATTCTTGATCAAATTCGTACTTTAAAAGCTACGTTTAAATTTGAGATGAAAATTGAATAACAAAGTGACCAACCAACAGTTGGCTGCTAGAGGCTGGCAGTGGCAGTTAAATAACAAAGCAACTCTGTTTAATTTAACCTCACTTGCCCAACTTAAACTTTCTTCCAACTTATCATTTCAATGTCCTATTAAGTCACAAGTCTACGCTACAACACTTATTACTGTGTGACTTTGTTAGCACGTTATTGTACATGTTGAAGCTTCCCTCCCTTTTTGCCCATATTCGGATGTTTTGCTTTTGAACTCTAAAAGGGAAATGCAAGTCGTAGTAATTAAAACAAGATATTTATCGAAATTATGGAGACATTTGAAAGACAATGGCTAGGCACAAGCAAATAAACCGATCCACTTGTTGCATTTTCACATGCTTAAATTGTCAAGGACAACTCTTTCAACACATTTTCATCGACCCACTTGTTGCATTTTCACAAGCCTAAATTGTCGAGGACGACTCTTGATACACACATTTTCACTTCTAGATTATGTCCTTTAATTATTTTCAATTCGTACAATTTGACGGTAAAAAAGTAAAATAAGTATAAAAAGCGTAAAAAAATTCGTGGTTTCCGCAACTGGTCCAGTTGCTATTACATTTATGAAATAAGAAAGAACAAGTACATAAAAAACACAAATGTTTTACACATTCTACATTAATTATCCGAGTGGAAGGGCACACGATTAGCCCTTAACAAACAACTTGTGAATAGTGGAATCTCTCTCTCTCTATCTCTCTAAAACATGTACAAAAAGAGATGAACAAGCATGTTTATGGTCTTCAATGGTAGCTTTGAAGAAACTGCTTGCGATAACATATTTCTCTGTTACGCACATACTCTGCAGCTTTCGATCTTTACCTAATCGACGAAAACTATGAAAATCACAAGTATGAGTTTGTATTTACAGTACCCACATTGCGTATTTGCAGACTCACTCATCATCTTCCTCCATGAACAGCCCTTTTCGAGTCCCCTGCTCCCCCTCCTCGTCGTCGTCCCACGAGGCAAACAAGTTCACAGACAACCCAGCAAGCTTCTTCTCGTTAGGAAACTTCCTGTGCATCTGCCTCCACTGCTTCGGAGCATTCGGGGCTTCAATCTCGTCCAGGCAGCTGTTGGAATCTGAGAAATCGATGGCGGTTCGGAAAGCAGGGGTTTTCGAAGGCGTGCTGTAAGCGAAATGCCACTGCTTAGCAATCAGAGTCTGCAATCGCACAGTAGGAAAGATCAAAATCAACGCCAGTTGCTAAAACAAATAAAAATCAATTACTCAAGTTAATTTAACTGATTAAACTCACCACTTCTCTAATTGCTTTCGATACATGGAAAAGCTGCTTCAAATCATCGTGATCGACTCCACACACAATCTTCAACTGCAATGCACAAAAATAGTAACATGATTAGCAACGAATTAAATCGAAATCGATTTTGCATTGATTTTTCAATCGAAAAAAATTGAGAATTTGGGGCTAACCAGAATCTCCTGAGGCAGAGCATCTAGAGCGGAGGCGGCGGCGGTTTCCGACTCCCAAATCATCTCCCCACTCCGCTGCTTCTTCAATGGAGTCTTGGGATACAAATCAGCCGGCGAATCCTCCTCGCCATTGTTAGAAATCCCAATCCTCTTCCTCCCCAAAGCTCGCGTGTACTTCACAAACCCTAACTCCATCGTCCCCTCCGCCTCCGCCGTCACTCCGCCGGCGCCGCGCTTGGATGTCAAGCAACTCCTGCACTTCTTTCCCAACGCCATTTTCTCCAATCAATCAGTAATCTCAAAATCCCTAAATCCAAAAGCAAAAGTCGATTAAACCCTAGATTCGAGCCTTGTTCACAGTATCTCTTTCTCTCTCTAGACTTTCTCTCTCTTCTGCGTGTTTTTGCCGTGGAATGGAAACAGAGAAATCGATTTTCCACCAGTAGCAGGAGGCTTTTGGATTTTATATACGGGGAGCGAAAAGATTATATTTTTATTATTTTTTGAAAAAAGCGAAAACTGGTAAATTCTACGCGGTTCGCGGAATCGACTCGAACTTTCTGTGGAAAGTATCTCGGGTTCCTGTAATTTATCCTTTTGGGCAGTTAAAAAAAATTGAAAAAAAAGGAGGGTAACCAAAACTAGACGTTGAGCGGACACGCGGCGGAGGGAGAGTGCAGGTAGGAAGCTGCACGGGTGCCGCCGTGGGTGATGACATAGCGATAGGAAGCGGATCCTCTCCGGATCCACTTGGTCGGTCCGAGTCGGCTGTGTCGGTAGCTTTCTTGGCACGTTGGGTTGGGGTGAAAATAAAGTGACAGTCTCGTCTCGAAGTGGAGTTTTCTTGACTCGCTTGTGTCGTGACACGTGTACGTATGATATCGATGGACGGTGAGGATTTAATGTTTTTCTAATTTATGATGGTGGTGGGCCTCGTTTGACTG